>CAUYRT010103162.1:0-48665 GCA_963574885.1 Lepilemur ruficaudatus | reverse complement strand
CTATACCTTAGTCTCTGTGTATTCTTTTATTCTCTCTACTTCCTATCAATTTTCTTATCCTCTGTGGCGACCCCTATCTTAGGGACCTGGCCCCACGGGGAGGAGCAGCTGACCTCCTTGTGGGCCTGCCGCACCCACGTCTCCGCTCTCCCTTTGTCCTCCCTTTTTTCCCCCCGCAACTGGTAAACTTTCAGCAATCTGTTTCCAGATAAAACACTTCTCACTAACTTTGAAGAAGATGTCTTACACTCCTTTCCCAATGTTCTGGAGAATGAGAGGGACGCTTGTCAAGCCTACCACCTCCAAATTTCTCCTCAAATCAGATTAAATAACTCACATAACTGCCTACCCTTTACTTCTGCACTCAAAGGAGAATTCCCACAGAGAAACATTTTCTACTACTTCTATGTTTATTTTCTCTGTTTTCCTATTCAATCCAGTTTCTTGAGTGGCTTTTAAAGATTCTCTTGTAGAAGTACTTCCACTTGGACCATGCTGTGGAGGGACTTTTCATCCCCAGGTCTCAGACTGAAATTTTCCTGAAGGAAGTCCAGACACTACTCCTAGCAACCTCTTTACCACATACTCTGCTGTGAGGTTAAGAACTGTCTCCCATGAGTCTATATCCTTTAAGGCTGCTATGGGAGGGACTGCATCAATGCACCACTTATATTTGTGAATTAAACAGGGTTGCTATAAATCATGGAGCCTAAAATTCCCAACCCTGTGCCTCACCAACACTCAGCCTGTACACTTACATACAGAGAGACACTGAAATGAGGAAATCTAAGAATAATCATATCTAAAGCACTGCTAATATTCCAGGGACCAAGTTCTCCTTTCCAACTGAGTAAGATGCTCAGCAAAGAAAATGTTGAGCTAATGCATATTTACACGAATAAAAGTCTAAAGAAAGAGATTAACTTGATGATTCAGGTTATCAATATTACAAGAGAGGAGCAACTAAAAAATGACTACAGCTAGAAAAAATATTTGACTACAATATAAAAACTAATATAATCAATGTCCCCTAAACCTAACTTCTAAAGGAGGGCTAAAACTAAGTGAATATTAGCATGAATATTAAAGTCAACACAGTTGCTATTTAAAGTTCTCTGTGTCTAAACCTTTATACATTACCTATGATATCCAGGCTATCTGAACTCAAGGCTGTTCTCTTTTTTATGGGAGATAATTTTCCATTGATATCTTGTACTTGAATTGTTACATTCTGAAAGGCATGACGACGATGAGTAACATTAGACATTATGGTGTTGTGGCAGGCTGCTGGTTGTCCCTTCAAATTTATTCTCTCTTTCTTCCTTTTAGTAATAGAACCCCTTCCAAGTTCTGTGTCTTAATCTATTCAGGCTGCTATAACTAAGTACCACAGACTGGGTAAATTATACACAATAAAAATTTATTGCTCACAGTTTTGGACACTGGGAAGTCCAATATCCAGGTGCCAGCAGATTTGGTGTCTGGTGAGGGCTTGCTCTCTGCATAAAGATGGTGGCTTCTTACTGTATCCTCCCATGTCAGAAGGGGCAAGGGTGCTCCCTTGAATCTATTTTTATAAGGGAACTAATCCCATTCATGAGAGTGGAGCTCTCATGTTCTAATCACTTCTCAAAAGCCCCACATTTTAATACTATCACATCTAGTGTTAGGTCCCATCATATGAATACTGAGAGGACACCAACATTCAGACCATAGCACTATGGCCAGACACATGCATGTCTATTTAGACACTGTATTTGCCAACTTTCCTCTGCAGCTGGGTGTGACTATGTGACTAGCCAAAAAGATAGGAGCAGAAGTGACACGCGCATCTTCGGGTTGACATCCTGTGAAATGAAAATAATTGACCTGTATAACCTCTCTTTCCTATTTCTTCCTTGGAATGCAGATGCAACAGTGATCCAATTCTGACCACATAGATGACGGGCATTCCTAGGTCATGGTGCAGTCATGAGATAGAAGGAATCTGGGTCCCTAAGCGATTTCACAAAGCAGAGCTGCAACATTTAAAATGTGCAATCAAAGAGAAAGAAATTTCTATATTATTTAAATGACTGTATTTTGGGATACCTATGTCACAGTTTCTTAGCTAATACCCTAACTAATATCTGTGAACTGTTTAAAAACATCTACTTCAGAGTCAGACACACTGGTTTTGAATCTTAGCTTCCAAATTACTAGCTGTAGGTGTTGAGGAGAGTTTCTTAAACACTCTTAACCTAAACTCGCTCATCTGTAAAGTGAAGCTTAATAATGTACTAGGGTATTATAAAGATAGGGCATGCAAAACATGTTAACATAATGTCTGTCTCACATTACGTGCTTAATAATTATTACCTGTAGCTATATAAGGTGTGTCTCAATGAGGTGGAAATTTCTTTTTAAATATTGTCAATTAATTAATAAATGAGTATCTATCTGGCTAACAAAAATCTAAGAAAAGTAGAGAAACCTTTACTTTGAGATTTATTACTATGTCATTATTGGAGAACTTCTTGAGGGACCTCCATTTCATTTTGACACATTTCAAATGATGTGGATGTCCTGCTGTATAGAAATCTGCTAGGAAAAGAAACTACAAAAGCAAGGGTGATTCCTTCCATACCGAATAAGTTTCCACAGAATATGCAAATGAGAATAGGTCAGTGAAGAAGTGACCTGTTTAGATGGCAAATCATTAGCACATGTAAATAGCTTAGAAAATACCTAGGAGATAAAAACGTACCACAAGAGCAACCCAAGAGAGATCTACTTCCCCAAAGGTCAAGCCCTTGTCAGAATGCAAAATTCATGGCAGATGGAGAAAAATAGGAACATGTTGTTCAGGTAGGACTGCGTTCAATTTATTATTATTTTTTCTTGTTGCCAATTTCCAATGCCAGAGGGTACTCTATAGAAGTAGAGAGGGGGAACAAATATCATGTCTTAGAAATGAAATGGGATTAAGAGAAACCCTACAATCAAGATACAAAACCACTGCCCAGTGAGACCTGTTGGAACATAGTAGCACACAAAGCTTAAACGATACTATAAGAACACTATGACTGAAATAGGTATCCTTTTCCTAGTCATTCTGGCAAGTGGCTCACTCAGTCTATGCATTTAACCATGTTTCTGTGGCAGAGAGATATCAGAGTGACAAACTCTAGCTTGATCTGTGCCCTGTGATTACACAGACACCAGTATTATCCTGCATTTCTAAAAGTGGTAGTGTCTTTTCAGAATGACAGGGGCTGTCACTGGCAATTGTCCAAACAGCTGGATAAACAGATAAATGGTTTAGGTATCCCCAGAAATAACATAAGATAAGCAATCTTGCAATGTGTAGATATTGGGCTTTTTTGGGGGAGGGGGATTTGTTTGATGTTCATATTTTGCTATTTTCAGTTTTTTTAAAATTCAGCTACAGATTCCTGCCTTTGTTTCTTGGCCTGTGGATTACACTTTACATCTACTTAATCTATATTCATCAGACAGAAAAGAATACCTTTATTCTCATTTTGAAATGAAAGATCATTTTTTATCGACCACATTTAGTCTTTCTTCATACTGAAGAAGATATAGAGTTACTAAAACATCAGATACCAAATGCTTTCTTCTAGGGGTCTAAGCGCCATTTCACCCTTTTCTCTCTCAACCAACTCTAGTGTTTCTTTTCCTGGTACTAGACTTTTTCACCCCCACTTTATAATTCCCATATTGCAGAACATGTTTTTCTGCCTTCACATCATTGGTCATACTTTTATTAACCTTTCATTCATTATTAAGCAAAAAGAAAGAAAGGAAGAAACCAACAAACAGTTGGATTACAAGCAAGAGTTATGAAGTCAGATAGACCTGACCTGATCCCTAAATCTTCCTGTATAATCGTAAGCAAGCCATATAACTTCCTTGTGACTAGTTCCTCCTTTCGTAATAAAGGGGTGATGATAATACTACCTACTTCATTGGGTTGCTGAGAAGATTAAATGAGACATTACATGTACAGCACCAGGCACTGTATCTAGCTTCATTATTCTAGACATTCTACCCTTTGTAAACATTCAGGATGCTCTGGACACCATGCAAACACCCAATCCCATCACTGCTACAAACTCCACTACATTTTATCTTACACACCTCTTTCCTATCCATTCCTTTCTTTCTTTCCTATGTCTTCACCCTGCTAGGCCCAGTTACATCTGATGGTATCCCTAACAGATATAATTGATTATACCCTGAAGATAATGCAAATATCAGCCTGCTTAGTGTGGAGATGCTATTCTCAGTGCTTCTAAGCACATGTGCCTAAACCCTACACCAACAAATGGTTCCCAGGAGAGAAGCTGAAAGTTTCTCTATAACTCTATTCCTCATTTTCAAATTCTGTCAAAACGCACATTTCTATATACTGCATCCTCCTAACGACAAGTTATTAGCTATACTTCTAATCCCAGTTCTGCCACTAGTACTTTAGATATATCGGATGGTTTCCTCCTTCAAAAAGGGAGGGGGAAGAAATCAATAGAATCTAGAAGAGTAAGTGGGTTGAGAGAAGGCATAGAGAAACAGAAAAGGTAGGGTGGGATGAAATGTGATAATGATCATCTCTAGGGACACTCACTGGCATCCATCTATCCCCTGAGCTGCCGCCTGCATGGTTCATAGGGACAAATTTCTATTTCCTGAAAGCACATTTGGGCAATTTGAAACTTAATCTGAAGCTATCTGGTCTATTTTGTTCATGGAGAGGGGAATGATATTTAGGAAAGGTAACCACAGTCTAACTGTTCAGTAAATAAAAATTAATTTTAATTGACTAATAAAAATGTTATACATTGCAAGTAAAAAAATTTAAAAATCCAAGAAACATCTTACAAATACTTCTCATGACTCAGTTCTGCTAGATGGAAAGCCAATAAGATTTCATTGATTCAGTTACTTTTCACATTTCTCTCTTTTCATTGCATAGGAAATTCTTTTCTGAGTCATGCTAAGTTGACTGTGGAATTAAGGAATAGGAGGCACTAACAAGGTGATGGGCTCAAAAATCTGCTTACAAAATTAAAATGTCTAATTAGTTGAGTTCTGTCTAAAGTGTTTATAAGTCTTTTTAACACACTGACTGCCACCAAACAAACCCAGAAACTTTTCTTTTGGGCCACAGTGTAATCATAAATACAAAAATGAAATTTATTGACTTCTGTTCAATTTGCAATTTTACAATTAAATTGTCAATATTAATTGTAACAATAAAAACACCAACAGATTTTATATATGCTTCACACAGCCCTGGAGTCAAAACTAGAGTTAGTTAAAAACAACCTGTATGGCAGTTAATGTGTTAAATTAGCATTCTCAGCAACCCATGGGAGAAAATATTTGCAAATCATATATCTGAGAAGGGGTTAATAGCCAAGATAGTGAAAGAACTCACCTAATTAAACAACAACAAATATCAAACAACTTGATTGTAAAATAAACAAAGAACTTGAATAGATATGTCTCCAAAGAACATATATGAATGGCCAAGGAGCACATGAAAAGATGTTTAACATCATCAAACTTTATAGAAATGCAAATTAAATAAAATGTAACAATTACTATAGCTATTATGAAATAAAACAGAAAAACATAAGTATTGGTAAGGATATGGAGAAATTGGAATCCTTATGCATTGCTGGTGGGAATGTAAAATGGTCAACTGCTATGGAAAACAGTATGAAGTCTTCTGAAAAACTTAAAAATAGAATTATCACATAACCCAGCAATTCTACTTCTGGATATAGACTCAAAAGAATTGAAAGGAAAGACTCAAAAAGATATTTATACCCCCATGTACAGAGCAGCACTGTTCATAATAACTAAGGAGTGGAAGCAACCCAAGCATCCATTCACAGATAAAAGGGTGACCAAAATGTGGTATACAAATAGGATATGAGTCAGCTCTAAAAAGGGAGAAAATTTGGACATGTGATACAACAGAGATGACCCTTGAGGATGTTAAGCAAAATAAGGTGGTTACAAAAGGACAAATATTGTATGATTCCACTGATATGAGGTACCTAGAGTAGTCAAATTCATAGCGACAGAAAGTAGAATGATACTTACTGGGGCTAGGGGGAAAGTAGATGGAGCATTATTTTTCAATGGCTACAAAAGTTGTAGTTTTGCAAGACAAAAAGAGTTCAGGAGATAGACAGTGTTGATGGTTGCACAACAATGTAAATGTGCTTAATGTCACCCAACCACACACTTTAAAACAGTTAAGATGGTAAATTATATGTTATACGTATTTTATCACAATTTTTAAAATGTCAAAGTCATCAAAAATAAGTAACATCTGAGAAGTCAGCATAGCAAGAGGAGCCTAAGTAGACATGATGACTAAATGAAATGTCATATCCTGGATGTAGTTCTGGAAGAGAAAAAGAACACTAGGTAAAAACTAAGGAAATCTAAATAATGCAAAGAATTTACATAATGATAACACATAAATACATGTTCATCAATATACTCTACAAATATACAATATTAATGTAAGCTATTAACAATAGGGGAACTGCTGTGGGGTATATCTGAACTCTTTGTACTATCTTAATTGTTCTGTAAATCTAAAACTATTGTGAAACATAGTTTTTTTTTTTTTTTTAAAGATACCATTTGCTCTGGTTTTCACAAAGTGACCTATTTAAAACAAACCCCAATAACAGTTCCATAGCTGACATTCGAATTGTTATTTGTCCTGCTCACTTAGTGCCCACCTCTAAGGAGCTTTAATGTGCTTCACTGATTACTTCTCTAATCTAATTAATCCTAAATTCATTCATGTGAGGCTAGGGCAAGCAGCATTATAGAATTATCCTCTTTGTTAAACAAGGAGACTGAGGCACATAAAGCTTCAGGTTTGGCCCAAGGTCAAACATCGAACTTGGTGTCAAAGCCAAGAGAGTAACCCTACTGTTCTCATTCCCCAGTTTTGCCTCCAAAGGCATGGTTCCCTAATAAGCCTTTCAGGATGTACAAGTACACTTGGAAGACTTCAAGAATGTGGTGAAGGCTTAGCTATCTCTCTTTAAATAGTGTAGATTCACTCAATTCTTCTATGCACTACTGCAAGGACTCCTCCAACTTTGTGCCCTGATATTTTACCTGCCTCCAATATTCACTTGCTCAGAAAATACGTGTCCATTCAATGAAAAAAGGAATATGTACACATAAGAATGAATGAATCAATGAGTGAGTTTTCAAGGGAAAGGAATATCAGAAGACAATCGTGGGAATGAGTCCTACTCCCAAGTTCATATAGAAGCCAGACAAAGGGTGGCATATGTCCTGTCTCAGCATCCCAACCCTCCCCGACATACTCATTACTGTAATCAACCAAATTATTTTCTAAAAGATTATCTACCATACTTTCCCCCTCCCTTCCCTTCCCTCTGCCCCTCCTTTTTCCATAAACTCTGGAAATATATGTTTTTGAGAATATGGCTTAACTAATTATGTGGGTTGTTTAAGTATAATATGTTGTGTAATTTGCTATTACACATACCAGGATTCCCTTCTATGGGCTTCAAAACACAAGTGTGTCCTTGCATGCAGATGCGTTGTTAATTGTAAATTAAATCCTTTTCCCTCATTAACACATTATAATTGCAGGAATGGTTCATCTTCATTTTTCAATTGACATTAGTTTAAATACTTGACCTTTGTTTCCTTGTTATCCATCTCACCAGAGAGTTCATAATCTATTAAAGCTAACATTTAAAAGCAGCAGATGAATTACATATTTCAACAAATCTTCCTCAACTAAATCCTTCAGAAATGCAAATAATCACCCCATTTCTTTCATTAAATCTAGATTTCTTAAATGAGGGTTTTTAAAATGTAAGCACATCTATATTCTCTGAGCCAAATCAGATATTCCCCTACTACTATTTTTATGTTACCTTTGATTTAAACATTTTAAAAATCCAAAACGCAACTCCCCCGTGTGTTTTAACAGCCCCAGACCATTTGATCATCTACAGCTATAAGCTGTTTTTCTATTCTAAAGTACCATGGACCCTGATTGTAGACAGCTTGTACTGAAATAAACAAGTATCTGGGTAGTATTAATGTCCAGCTGTTGGAAAGTAGCTTTAAGATGATAAGGTATTTTGAAAACATAATTTGCAAATCTTTACAATTGAGCACTAATTTTTATGCTTAATTTAGAATGAATGCCCAGGCAGAGCTCTTCTTCCTCCAGGGCACCTAGAAGACTGCTGACACTCAGTGAACATTAAAGCCATGTCACTAGCAATGCAGTAATGGAGTAGAAAGACTGGCAGTTAGGTGGTGGGAGTGTGTGAGATTTCTAGCCTGGCTGGTAAAAAACACAATAGATCCTAATAAGGGAGAGGATTGAGGCAACCTTATTTGATCAGAAGAGGAAGTTGACTACTACAATACAAACTGGAATAATTTACAAATATTTGCCCCATTCCCTGTTCAAATTACATACTTTTATTTGTTTTCCTTTCCACACTTACCTATGACTTTCAAATGTGGTAAATATCCAGTCACATATCAATGAATATGTAAAGCTTAATACCAAAAAGTCCATTTCAGATTCTACCCTCCTTGAAGGCAGGGATCACATCTATGGCTGCACTGACACATGACAGGAGGCACAAACACACACTGAGATGTGTTTTGGATTCTAAGGAGAAGAAAAACTCATACTCTATCATTCTGGAACAAATCTGGGCTCTGGAATCATTTCTAAATAGGAGTATCAGCCCTTTACTGCCTCAGCTACCCAAGAAGTACTAGGTAGTCATGCACAAAACTTTCTCACACTATAAATCCCTATCACAATTGCCAGTAGCTACATAAGTTACTCGAAGTTCAGAGCAACTCCTAAAGAATATTCCTCCTGTTATTTCCTTTGTTGGCAGTGGCTTTCTCCACTTGGCTACCTAGTATTTACATGTTAGAGCAGACTTCAATTTTTATATCTTAGCTAGATGTCTCTTGGAGATGCTCCCACTACCCTGGCAAATGTTCCTTGTGTTGGAATCATCACCCACTACATTGTAAACACTGGACTTGAATTATCTTTCAACTCTGAACATCCAATGTCCAGCACAGTCTCTGGCACAATGCATCACTAAATAAAAGTGAAATAAATTACTAAATAGAAAAAAATACTATATTTCAACCTCTTCTACTCATTTAGGCCAAAGTGCTTAAACATGTATGTTTGTTTGTGCACAAGTGCATGCTCTCTCTCTCTTTGCATGTTGAAAGATCAGGCACTATGAGTAGTTATACAAAGCTTGGGTCTTGCCTTGGGATTGAGCAGGGATGGTCAAATGGATTCTCTTAGTTGCAAATGGAATCCTTAAGTGGCCCGAATAAAAATGTAATTTACTGAATCATATAATGAAAAATTCCAGGTAAATAGGCCTGTATTGGTGGTTCATTCTTTGACTTTAACCTCTGCCCCCATTCATTTCAGATATGTCTCTTATGGTGGCAAAATGGCTGTACCAACCCCAGAACTTACATTTACACAACTCTAACTCCACTGACAAGAGGACAAACCTCTTTCTTAGACATATCCACTAAAGTCTCATTGTAATCCTTTTGCTTTACTTGGATCATATGCCCATCTTTGAATTGATCATTCAAGCCTAGGGGAATGCAAGGCTTAGGTTTAGCACATGTGCTTACCATAAGCACATGAGCTGAGAGCAGGGATGGGTGATCCACAAAGAAGAAATAAAGGTATGGTCTCAAAAAGAAAGGTGAACGGATTCTGCATGGCAAAATCAATGCCCAATTAATATACACAGACAAAATTACCTCAGAATTCAATCAATGAAACACATAATAGAAAATTAAAATAGCTAAATGGCACTACTTATGACAATATTATATAAATATGGGAGGAGAGACATGCACACATTGTTTTCTTGATTCCATAAATCCACAGATTTTTTACACAAAGACTAGAAAATTGTTCTTCTTATTGTACATACCTTGAAGTGTTTTTGTAATGTCTTCATAATGGTAATGTGAAGGGCAGGGATTGGTCTCATCAACTGAAAATACTAGTAACAAATAACCTATTAATTTACCCCATAATACAAATAGACTTACCATGGTTTAAATAGAGAAATACACACAAGATTTCCCATTTTTCTACCGTCCTGAGGGACGATAGTCACTTGATATGTACACAGGATTCCATATTTTATAGATAAACTAAGAATTATATATCTGTGTTTTAAACATGTGGAAACTGTAACTTTAACAAGGCAGTATTGATCTGTATCCAATGACCACTTAACCAAATAACTGATAGCTTTATTTATTGTATTTTGGTACTAACTTTTGTGGGTTCAGGTCTGAGCAAAATAAATTTCCATTGTTAAAACCAATATATCAGTGAATATCTCTAATTAGTTTAACAAAGACCAGAGGGAAAAGATTAAGCGGAAACACAAAAATCACATAGAGGAAAAAAATTGTGATAATATCCTAACTTAGTAAATTGTATTTTGGCAGTATTAAAATAATCAAGCATATAAACATGAATGTACAAATGCTATTGGAGGGCTTCTAATTACATCAACATTGTTCTCATTCTTTAGCAATAATCTGGCTCAAAATGCCACCAAAGCAGCAGCTAAAACCTCGGCCTCAAGGAATGATGGAAGTCAATGGGAATACCCTAGGAAAAAGGTATTCAAATAATACGCACAAAATGAAACTTAACTCTGTACTTTAATTTGCCCCCTCATATTATATATGGAAAACTGAGTCTCGGATCATCTAAGGGACTCACCCAGGGTCACATAAAGTCTAATTTATAAGTTAGTGGTCTTCAAAGTGGGGTACACTACGCTCTGGCTATAAAAGGGCATCCAGAGGGTATAGGAAGAAAATATTACGTGTCCATATTTTTATGGTTTATTATGTACATAGAGGAATGTATGCTCAAAATTTTTTTTCTGACCAATATGCCCAAATCCACGGTCTTAAAATCATAACTCAGGCCTGGACCAGACTTTCTCTTATCACCCCTCTGGTCCTTCCCTCAATCCAGCAATTTGTGCTACTGAGCACAAGCAGCCCTGCCAACCAGATAAATGTATACTCTCTCCCTCTCTCTCTCTTTTCTGTCTCTTGGCTGTGAACTGGGAATCAAAATTATTTCACCCAAGATTTTTCAATAATTATTCCCTTATCTGTCTGTTTTAAAATGTCATCATTCTTTCTGAAAACACACAGATGAAAAAGAAGAAAGAAACCCACCTATTATGGTAACACTGCTTCTTAGGCTGAGAATAGTCAAAGGAAATAAAAACTTTTAGAAAAATATAAGCAACAACAAAAAAATACCTCTCATGTATTATCTAATACAAAATACAAAATCACCTTTGAGGATTTTTTTGAAAGAGACATACAGTCAGTATCTGACATGTTAATTGAGTTATCAGCCTCAAAGGCTGATGAAGAGTAAATCAATTATCACATATACTTTATTCTTCAGCCTATAAACTGATAAATAACACTGGGGCCACCCCCTACTAGGCTTCTGCCCAGCATGCCTGCTACTGACACTCTGCTGGAAGGGAGATATAGTAGGTAAAATAGAAGGTATATGGGAGTAAAGCTATACTGATTACAACTTGAGTTTCAAAAATTAAATTTAGGAGATCCCATAGCTCAGAGTTCCTTAAGGTTGCAGCATTTTCAATAAGGAAAAACCTAAAGAAGACAGAATCATAGGGATATTGTATTTTCTCCCTAGGTTTCAAAAAGAGGCTCAAAATATACATGATCCTCTACAGAACACTCTCCTTGAAATTTATAGTGCAGGACAATATTTATTTTCTCCAACCTTTGTAAGCTAAACTTTATTTTTTTTCCATTGAGCAGGACAATCTTCAAATGAGTTGCTTGGGCATTGCAGAAGTTTATACTCTACTGTATGGTGATCAAAATGGGTGGATCTCCTCAATGAACTATTCTGTATAACAGACTGTAGCAGAGCATATTAGTCAAGGTACGCCTTCTGGAGACAGACTCTGGTTTTGAATCATGGCTCTGACACTCACTAGTTGTATGACCTTACACAAGTTACTTAAGTTCCCTAAACCTTAGTTTCTACATCCATAAAATGGAGATCATTATAGAACCTAACTAATAGGGTCACTGTGATGATTAAATGATACTACAAATGGGACCTGAAAAAAAATATTAATACTTAATAAACTGTAGTTTCTATGATGATGGGGATGGTGGTAGCGGAGGTGGTGATGAATATTACATCAAGTTGCCTGGGGATTTAAATTGCTACCTAAAACAAAGAATGACTAACCTATATAATTCTTTTGCGTTATTCTACTTAGCATTTCCTTATCATTCACTGAATACAACATTTAGGGACCTGTACACAGAATCATACCGAACTAGATTCCTGTTTCCAAGAAAATGACTTTCTTAGACTTCTAGTTTGCACACCTATGACTGTGAAATTCCATACTTTTGCACTTCATATCTTCCACACCACAGGCTGAACTTCATATAGCTGTTGGTATATGGCACACCAAACTCTTCAATAGGAAAAAAAAAAAAAGGTAAGACAACTTTCTCCACTCTCAGTTTACACAAGGGAAATGATGAAACACAACAAGGACATAATAAAAGACAGCAGATCCACTGACCTATATAGAATTGCTGAAGATGACTAAGTCCTCTGGGAGAAAATGCAATAATTTTGTTCAGTCCAAGGACCAGGATTAGTATGATAAACCTTCTAGTTAGAACAAGGTTCCAGGTACAATGGGGCCTCCTAGGATTTTTGGCTCTACTTAAAGCCTTCTTTGCTTTTTGGTGTCAACACTGGAATTCAATATTCTGAATTACAGGTATCTTCTCATCATGCAGCTTCTCAGCTTTGGCATCTGTCATCTCAAAATGGGATGGTGGAAGGGTTAAAAAAAAAAAGATTCCCAACACAAATAGGGAGAAGGATATGCGTTCCCGTAACGTAGGAAATAAATATAACTTACTACACAGAGATGACTGGTACATAGAACAAGAGACTCAGTCCCACTCCCAGTTGGAGGTATAAGCTTCTGTTATACCTGCAAATCTGTTTAAAGTACTCTGCTATCAATGACACCATCCCATCTGGGTTGGTATTTATTCCCTTATGCAAATCATCCCTTGTCATTTTCAATACCATCTTGGGCTTTTAAAATCATTCTAGAGACTCTGGCTACATATCTGTCTGCCCACCTATAAGACTTCAAATAATTACAAATAACTCAGTAAATTCCTGCGTGCTTTCTGAAAAGATGAATAAATAATAGGTTTATTTCCAAAACCCATTTTTCATACACATCCCCTTCCCAGCAGGTCTAGGCTTTAAGCCTCCCTAAAGTCTATATTTTAAATAGTTTTTCAAATGTTTAAAAAACGAATTCCTTCTTCAAGCAACAGCTTACACTAAAACCCAACATATAAAAAGGAGAGAAGTAGAGTTGCTGATTGAAATGGACTGAGAGGCCGAGACTCTTTCCTTCTTGACCACCTGTTTTGAACCTCCTACTACCCAAAGGTCCAGAGTAGGTTGATGGTTAACAGCGACTGTCTAGACATACTGGAGAATCTTGACTTTAACATTGACCTTAGATAATTTATTTAGAGTCTATTTGCCTCAGTTTCTCTATCTATAAAGTGGTACTCTGTCTGTGTGTGTATGTATGTATATGGCAGGGGGAGACATACAGACTAGAAACATGCTATACAAATATCTGTTGTGCTATTATTAACTTTCTGAAGCATGGGTCACAATGTGAAAAAAAGGGCCAAGATTATTTGGAGAGCCGGTAGAAATGGAGAAAACAGGAGCCCATGAATTCAAAAATCACTAATTAAATCTAGAATAAGAAGAGGAGGGAAAAAAAGGATAAGAAGAGGAGGTGATCAAAGCCTAACTCACTTTTTTGCCTCAAGGTAATTTGGCCCTGGAGAAAAAGAAAAAAAGAAAAATTGTGGATGTCATGACAACCAGGTAGTACGATTATTAATATATGACTCACTAAATGAAAAAAGCTGGGCATCCGTGACTCAGTATGTGTCCAAATCTTTCAATGAAAGTGGCAATACTAGAGAAATACCAGCTGATACCATGATTGGCTTCACCAAGTTAACAGCTGAGGCAGTTCTGAGATTCAAATAGAAACCAAGCCATGATGCTAAGGCAGTTCTCAGATTCAAATAGAAACCAAGCCATGATGCTCAGGTTTTGTGACAACCCTTTAGGAAGACTTAAGAAAAACTACTGCATCTGGCAAAGATTATGCAAACTAGGTACTTTGCATTATGCTCATACATCATAATGCAGACTCACAGCTGTGAATGCACATCTGGACAGCATGGATGTGATTCAGCCAATCTCTAAGGGAACTATTATATCAAGGCAAGTGCCAGTTGAACATGTTTGAAGCCTACAAAACTTCCAATTTTAAGACAAACAGCCTGTTTCAGACCACAGGATTATAAACCTACATGATATATCTTTCATAATTATTGCTACTTTGTCAGAGAAGACTTTTATATATATTGCAAAAAAAATCTACTATATTCTTTTCCATTCATTAAAGGCTTGTGATCTTTTCTGTAGAGGTTAGGCAATGTTAATAATTGCCCAACAATATAATTACCCAACATGGCTCTTCCTTGTCATATTAAGTGACCTTAGAAAAACTAGTTCTTGACATTTTCTTAGCTCATATATACATATTTACTAGATTAAGTATAACAAAGTCACATCATCAATGGCCAGTGTCATCTTCAACAAAAATCAAGGAGTATAAAGTTCTCTGGACTGGTCAGGTCAACAACAATTTGAGGCACACAATGCTACAAGATCTAAAGACATCACAGACTGTGATTAAAATGACATGTATGACAAGGGGCCCATAGAAAATTAGCCACGGAATGAACCTTAAGGAATATCTAGTTCAATCCTCTCATTTTTTTTTAAATTCCCCGTGTTATAGATGAATAAACTAAGGCCCGAGAAGGTAAACCATTTTCCCCATGTCATATACTTGATTACTGGCGGTACCAAAGCAAAGATTTGGGTCTCTTGATTCCCATGTTACTACTTTTTCTACTATACCACAGTATGGTCAGCAATTCTGGTAGAAAAGAGGGAGAATGATCCTCTCAGCGGAGATCTGGAAAGGCTGTAATAGGAATGCTACACTTTGAAGATTGATAGGAATATGACAGGCAACGCTGAATAAAGAAGCAAGCATAGCAAGGAGAAGGAAAAGCAGAAGCAAAGGTGCATTACTGGGAAAGCATGCATCATTCTACAAGCTCAAAAACAATACAGTTTAGCTAGAAACCTGCAGTTTCTCAACAAGGGTGCTATTTGCATTTCAGTTCCGCAATTCTGAAATGGTAAGGGTCTGTTTCACTCAGTGCAAGATGCTTCTTATCCCTAGCTCCAGATCACTAAATACCCATATCATCTGTCACTCATTGTGACAACCCGAACAGAATTCCACATGCCATCAATCCCAATTTAGAACCACTGATCAGGGATACAGAGTGCCCAGGGATCGAAGTTGTATTTGACAAGGCTGAAAGAGTAGTTTGGGCCCAGATCAAAAAAAACATTAAAGAAGTTGAAACCTTTTTCAATAGGCTATAGGGAATCACTGAATGTTTCTGTAGAGGAGAGGCCTCATTTGATATGTACTTCAGAAAGGATTCTGGTAACGATGTAGAAAATAATTAGGGTGGGTAAAAGGGTTGAGGCAGGGAGACTGGTTAGGCAGTTCTAGTAACAACACATGCTTTTATCAAATAGGGGAATACATTCAAGAGATCTATTGCAAAACAACGTGAATATAGTTGATAACAATGTATTATATTTTGAAAATCGCTAACAGAGTAGATTTTATGTGTTCTTATCACAAAAAAATAAGTATGTGAGGTAAGGTATATGTCAATTAGCTCAATCGGGCCATTCTAGGATGTATACATATTTCGAAACATCGTGTTATACACAATAGATATATGCAATTTTATTTGTCAATTGAAAAATAAAATATATAAAAAATAAATAACACATGCTTTAATTTATTTCCTTTTGCCAATCCTGCCACTGTGTCTTCCTGGGCTTTGGCATTCACTTTGGTTTCTGACTCCTGGCCTCTATCTAGAGCCCTGGAATATAAGTTTTGCCTCTTGGCTTCAATCACAGCATACCTCTTTGCCACTTATTTTATTCTGATAACCAGCTTTAGTTCATAGCCCCACTGCTGGCTCTCAGACCCAGGAGCAGGGGCTTTGCACCATTCAAATACATCTTGCCACCATGTTGTTTTAGCCAGTATTTGTCATTTGCACTCTGGGTTCCATTACGCTTACAAAATGGTTTTCAATGAAAAATTCCTTGTTTCAAACTTTTTGCCTGTGATATCTGAAGTTTTACTCATTCCCAGGTGTATTAAGCTTAGCTGAAAAGAAAACCAAAAGGTGTTAAGTATGCTCATTGCAAGCAGATGTTTGGTATGTTATAGGATGCAAAAATACTACTTCACTGAATGGCAGGCTGCTCAAAACCTTAGCATTAATAAGATTGTGTCAGCATTTTCATTAGAACCCCTGTTTTCCTAGGCACATATATTTTCAGTTTTGGAGGTAAGTTGGAAAACATCAGTTTTGTTGTTTCTAAATTAAACCAGAGACATAAGAAAAATATCCCTTTTAGGCAAAGGCATTATGCCAAGATGCAATGTAAAAGAAATTGCAATGAGAACATGAATCAACATCCAGAGACACTCTAACCACAAAAAAATTTTGGAGTCCTCTCATGCTTTTAAACAGCAAAGAGCCTGCCAGTTGGTGACAAATCAGCATCTAATGCTGCATCTGATGGATAACCCCGAGAAACTCACTAGTTCTAATTTCCTGAAATGTAAGTTTTCAGAAAAAAATGGAAAATGTATTTCACACTATGGAAACTTCCAGATGAATCCTGGGGAGGGAAAAAAAACAGGGTACACTTGACAAGCAAACACTCTCTATCCAAATATTACTTATCAAGGTCATTGATTTGACATCCAGCCATATCAGTTCCAAGTCAACAGACCACACCTCAACCAGTGGCCAGCTACTGTGCAAATGCATAACCTGGGACACATCTAAATGCCATCTGAGAGACTGATTATTCAGTGCACTGCTTAGGAAAAATAAAATAAAATAAAATAAAAATGGAATTTAGCCTGACAATAATGGTTTATTTCCATCATCTTTTCATGTGTATCTTTTGAGGTTGATAGTTGGTAGCATAGTAGCTATCATCAGGAACTCTGAAGCTAGATTCCCTAGCTTTCAATCATGGCTGTGTCATTTACTAGCTGGGAGGCCTCAGGCACCTTGTGTCTCTGTGCTCCAATGAGAAAAATAATAGTACCTACCTCAGGGTTCTCAGGATCAATCTATGCAAACTACTTGGGCCAGTGTCTAGTACATATTAAGTGTACAGTAACATTAATCGTGATGATAATGTCATATTATGGAAAAGGTGTCTAAAAATCAATAAAATAGAACCTGCAAGGGAAAGTTCTATATCTGATATAAATCAGTAGTCAGGCAAGCAGGCAGGACAGGAATTATTCCAGTGGGAGGTCATAGGATTTCTGTCCTTTCCCTTAAATTCTTTAAGCTTTGAAATCATGGCTTAGAATCCTTGACATCATGAAAGAGGTCGTCTATGACAGGCTTTCCCCACCTCTGTAAGGCAAATTGAGGCAATTGTTTTCTCAAACCCCTTTCCACTTAGTGAAATGTTGACTTATTTGTGGGTGCTACTACAGATAACTGATGAAGTACTCTCTTGGTTTGATTTTCAGCTAACCAGCCAATAAGTGCTGAGCCATCAAGATCCATCTGACCATGCCAGTGCAGAGGTTCAGTTCGCACTTCATACTTTTCCCAACTTAAAAAAAAAAAAATGCCTGGCAGAAAATCAAGAACTAAATAACCTCAGTAGATCACTAGATATTTGGGAAACAGTTTGATAGAGCTTTGAAATAATTCATCAAGATGATATGCCATAAATAGGCAACACTTTTCAGGGGGTATCCTTGACTGTCATTTGGAAATAAAGGACAAATATTTTCAGGCAAGCATGGGGAATGGAAGTCTCCAAAGATCAATACCACTGATTCAAGTACTTTTCACTTTTCAATTCTACTCAAGACATTGTAGCCACTTTACTTTGACTGTAGCTACAAAGATACACAAAGTGTGGTCTCTCGTTCTCATCATTTTAAGTAAGTTGTTATTACCAGTATGATTTTCATGGAAGAGTCACGAGGTTCTCCCATACAGACCAGAGATAAATCTAAAATAAAAGCTATAAAAATTATCCAGAGGCATTGTGTGTGTTTCTAATGGTTGATCACACATATTCATCCACAGTGGCCCTACTGGGAAAAGTAAGAGGTGGTGGCCTTCATTTCCATGTGTTTACCACTATAAACTTGAATCCATATCAAAAAAAGCACAAAGTTGAACATTTTTTAAATACTACCATATAATTGACAATAGTTCTTCAGGCAAAATCTGAGAATGGTTATTCTTTTAAAATTCAAACCAATTCAGAAGATGCAAAAGTTGTTTGTTGGATTTTTAACCCAGTCTGCTCAAAGACCTTATGTATTTTTTTCATGTACAGTATATTTCCAACAAAAACAGGGGAGGGAAATCCAGCTTCACACATACATGCACACACACATACACAAACTGCAATCCATTAAATACATAAGTTCGCTGCAATTTGGTTATTGACTTTATAGGTGAGATCTTTGCTAAACTGATAGGGGTTGGGAAAGCATGAGGAGTAGAATCCTATATCTTTGACATTAGGTAAAGGCTACAAATCAACTCGTTTCACAGTATATTTCACTATTGTTATTTGATAAATACTGACATAGGATTTACTACATGATAGACACTGCTCAAAGCACTGTACCAAAGTTAACTCATATGATCATTACAACTCTATGTGGTAGATAGTATTATCACTATCCCCATTTTACAAATGAAGAACAGAGGTTAAGTGGCTTTCCTAAGGCTATGCAGCTAGTAAGCAGCAAAGTTAGGCTTTCAAACAAGGACACCTGTCTCCAGAGCCCAGGCTCTTAACCACTATAACCACCCCTCCTGGCCAGAGTAACAGAAATGAAGACTAAATAAGGAAATGGATGTGGGATGTTCAGGCTCCTTGTAGAAATGGAACTGAGTTACCATATTTTTGTGGTGTCCAATGTCTTGTCTTTTGCTTAAAGACAAATTTTAGTTAACCTTTCTCGCTGTTCCTTCTCACACAAGCCTACAAAGCTTTTTAATTACTCAGCAAATGACACAGATTCTTCAGTCTCCCTCTCAAATTCTTCCTTTGAATAACAACAGTTGTTCAACTGATAGATTGATTTAGAAATTCTACCTTTTTTTCCCTGCTATAGTCTTAACTTGACTTAGTGAAAGCCCCTGGCTGTCACAGGTAAGATAATACTTATACTATAAAGGAGGGCAATAATAACAACAATAGTAGTAAGACAATTTTTAATATACTGATGATCCCAAATGCTGGTCCTAGACACATTGTATACATTTTTTGTTTAATCCTCACAAAATCCCTAAGAAAAACATGTATTATCATAATTCCATAGGCAAGGAAACAGAGTTTAAAACAATAAATCACTTAACCCAAGTTGTCCAAGTAGTAGATTTGAATCAAGGTCTCTCTGACTTCAATGACCATCATACTGGTTACCATCAGAACAATGGTGTAAGGCTTTGGAGTTATATAAATGCTCAGTTGGTTTGCCAATGGTTGCTCTGCTAGTATGTGGCAGACACAAGATTTACACTCAGAGATCTTAAAAATCCAAGACCTGTGCTCATTTCATAAGATCCCAAGTCTAGTTTTAGGTAGAATGCTTATAACTTGATGCCTTTGATTACACTGTTATCTAAATTCATATATATGTGTGGGACTTT
Organism: Lepilemur ruficaudatus; assembly: GCA_963574885.1. Classification (NCBI taxonomy): domain Eukaryota; kingdom Metazoa; phylum Chordata; class Mammalia; order Primates; family Lepilemuridae; genus Lepilemur; species Lepilemur ruficaudatus. The sequence goes on along the minus strand of CAUYRT010103162.1, from coordinate 28,571 downwards.
TGGGGACTCATTTGTTGAAATTTACAGAAGATAAAGGTAGAAGTTTATTTGTCTGAACGTGTTTGTTTCGGGGGGCGGTGCGGTATGTAGGTCAGAGCAGGAGGCTGGAGTGAATGTAAATACCATTATTCTGACTTTGATGAAGATGGACAAAATTCACAGAATATTGCAGGAAGCCTGGTCTGAACCTGCAAATCTACAACAGGGAGTAACATTTCTCATTTGTGCAATGAAACTTTCAGAGTTGTGTCAGGGCACTCTTAGGAAGAAACGGAAGAAGTAAAGTAGATCATTAGATCACCAGGGAGAGGATTATACTTACTCCTTAATGGAAAAGCAGGCATATGCAAAAGTAAATTTCTGTACCAATTTTCCAACTTTCTGCTTAAAAAACTTACCATGCATGTGCACACTTTTAACAAAGTGCTAACACTCACAGTAGCAAATGCTACATCTCAAAATGCAAATGCCTTTTCCATTACAATTCCATTTTCAGTCACTCATAACTGCATCAACCATCCTGCATTTTAGCTAAAATATTCTCTGTTTGGCCTCAGGCCAAACACTGACGTTTTGTTCTCTTTTCCAAAAGAAGTTTGAGAAAAGCCCCCTTTAGCTATGTCTGAGCCACTACCAGAGAAGGGGGAGAGAAATCCTTATTATAATCAAATGGGGGAGAAGAAGAGAATGCAAAAGAGAACTGTTAGAGTTTCTAAGTTCAGAAGAAAAAAAATAGGAATTATCTGAACTTTAAAACTCAACATGATAAGATGATATACTTTCCTATGTGTGAAAAATTGGCCAAGAATAAGTTATTAACATTTAAGAGTAGCTTGCTGAACTAGCAGATACCCTGTTCCCTGAATGGGAGCTGCTATAGAAAGAAAGCAAAAGGCCTTCAGGGAAAAGAATGTCATAAGAGAGTAGAACAAGGCTTCAATTAATTCTCTTTTCCCAAAGGATGTGATTTTAGCTCAGCCCCAAGGGTCCCAATCTATTCTGGTTGGATGTAGTCCTGTTAGGTCTAACTGTCCCCAGGTCTTCATATTCTTTACTGTCCAGGCACATTTTATCCAGCTGTATTACTTCAACTCTGTGTAAGGACAGAAACATCTGTATTATCAGTCCTTGGTACTATGCCCCAATCATGTCATAGGTAATTTGATTCAAATAACCTTTTTCCATCATGTTTTCTCCATGGATATCCAAGTATGTTAGTGTATGGGGAGATGTACACAAATAAATGTTTTATTTTAGACACTGCAGAATAGGGTCTAGATAAAAGTCTTCTTGATAGTATTTATTGTTTTATTCTGCTTTGGGATTATAAAAGTAATCTGTTTTTATTAAAGAAAATGTGGGAAATATGGAAAAACATTAAAAAATATGAGATTCACCAATATTTCTAGTATCCAGACATGATTTTGGCATAAATACTTCCATTCTTCCATCTATAAATACTTTTTTCCCTAAGAGAAGACTTCATAATATGCATACTATACCTGTTTTCTCACGTCACCAGACATCTTCCTTTTGTTTATGTATAGTAATTCCTTAGGTGAACTCACTCAATCTCAAGGCTTTAAATACCATCTATTAGCTTATGACTCTCAAATTTACATATCCACCCAGAACGTCTTCCTCAAATCCAGACTCGTACATTCAAAGACATTCGATGCCAATAAATTTTTCTGAGACGTCTAATAGGCATTTCAAACCAAACTTGCTCAAAAATGAGCTCTGATGTTTGTCACCCCCCGCCAAAGCTCCTCCTGCAGTCTTCCCTATCTCGCTAACATATGAATGCCATCCTTCCACTTGTTCAGCCCAAAAATCTTTTGATTCGTTTTATTTTCTCATATTCTACATTCAATCTGTCAGAAAATCTTGAGAACTCTGCCCTAACTATCACCACCTGGAACCACCATCCTCTCTCACCAGGATTACTACAAGAGCCTCCTAACTGATCTCCCTGTCTCTTCCCTTGCCCTCTTCAGTCTATTGCAAACATCCCAATCTGAATGTTCTTGTTAAAACATAAGTTAGATCTTCACACTCTATCTTTCTCTGTCTCGTGGATAGAAGGCCAAGGTTTTTACCAGGACTTGGTTACCTGATTACTTCTCTAACCTCATCTTTTCCCCTTCTAGTCTACATTGACTGCCCTCTGAATACAATGGTCTCATTGTAGTTCTTCTCATACCCCAGGCATGCTCCTAGCTGATGGCCTTTGTACTTGACGTTCCCTTTGCTTAGAATAATCTTCCCTCAGATATCCACATGGCTTCCTCATTTCCTTCATGTGAGGCCTTCCCTGGCCCCTTTATCTAAAACTTCACCCATACATTTCATATCCCCTTACTTGATGTTTTTCTTTATAGAATTCCCACTCTGTACAGGTATTATATATTTTGCTCATTTATCTTGGCGATGGCCTGTCTCCCCCACTGAAATGTAAGCTCTATAAGGGCAGAGATTTTTTTCCATGTTTTTTAATTTTTATATGCCCAGCACCTAGAACAGTACCTGACATATGCTGGGTGTGTAAATATTTGCCCAACAAATAAAGACTTACTCCAGCTTCCAAAATATTTTTAATTGAGCATTTTCTAAGACTAGGCCCAACTCCTGTTGGTTATTAAAGTGATTCCATACCCTTCGAGATCAGTCTAAAAGCCAACAACTTCACAGAGGGTCTTTCCATTATGTTCTATGATATTCAGGGCTTTATTTGGAGGCAAGTTAAATAAAAGTTATCTTGAACACATAATAAGTTGGATGAAAAGCACTAGAAAGCATCTTTTTGTCACCTGGCACCTAGTATTACATTGCTTCTAAAGAATACATTTCCTTGTACATCCCAATACAAACATGCAGGAGTAAATCTGTTTGATGCTGATTTGATATAAAAACCCAAAGTCATTTCTAATTATCTAGATGTCAAATGTCAGCAGATGAATATTGGGAAAGAATGCTATATCACTGTAGATACACAAAGAATCACACAAATCTTACAAAGAGGTAAGATTTAGTTTGAACAACAACCTTGTCACTTTTGTGTGACTGTTGTGCAGAATAAGTAAATTCTCCTTTACATAACAGGTGTGTTTTTCTACAAGTCCTCAGAGATGGATAATCCATTTTTGTAAATTGATTTAAAACATAAAAGTGGAATTCCCTATTTAAAGCAACTCTTCAGTATATTGTCTAGGATGTCAGTTTGGGTTTTGTTATATTGCATTTACTTAAATCAAGGTCTTGGTTTAACACAAAGTGATCCCAGTAAAATCTATTGTGGGGGGAGGAGGCGTGACATGCACTTAAAGTAATGGCCACAATTTTTCAAACTGTATGTTGTTCAAACATTTGAAAACAGAAATCTAAAAAGACTCTAAATTGAAGTACTGACATAAAATTGACTTGAGAATTTTAATTATAATTCTTTTCTGTGATCCATGTCATTCATGCCTTATATAAATAATACTGAACTAGGGGGCAGAACATCCAGGTTCACATGTTGACTCTGCCATTACTCACAACCTCTTGGAGCCTCAGTGTCGTTCCCTACAAAATGGTACTACATAATAGTACTTACCTTGATCACAGCACTGCCACAAAATTAATGGAAAAAACCATCTCTGGGAAAGTTGTCTGTAACTTTCCCTTGCTATTCCAGAAAGAGATTGTGGTGATACTCACCGCCCAGACTATTGCATTTATTACAAGGTACCATGAGTAGGATGATATTGATCATTTCAGAGATCTGGTTAGGTTTGGAATAAACACATAAATTTTGGGAAGGAAAAATCAAACATTAAGTGAGCTTTTAGCAATGATACATTAAATTATTTGTTGTAGGCTGTAGATTGCCTCCTGGTTTCCTAACCCTTACGATCACTTAGGCTATGCAGTATAGTATGCTGAATGCTGCTTTAACCCTAAGCATTTGTACATCTCAGCCTAGCTCTCAGGTGCTCAAGGGAAACCAGCATATTATAATACCAAGTAGCTAATGACACTCATGTTTGACAATACACGATTTATTATTTTATTTGAAAGTAATCCATCTTTGCATTTTTTTATCCAGCTTAGTGGAACTGGTTAACATTTTCAATTCATATAAAATGCCATTGAACACAAGTAACTTATTAAAATAACACATTATAAGTACTAAATTATGTCCATAGCCACAATAATATCACCAGGTATGATCATAAATATCTTATAATATCCATTGACCTACTAATTTCATTGTAATGGGAGCAATCATCTATGATACTGCCCTTGCTGAATTCTCCAGCTCTCTTGTCCCATTAATGAGCTTTCTTACCCTGGCAGAGAAATTGCCACAACTGTCTCCACTCCCTATTCCTAATTTTGTAAGTGGCCTCTTTCCAGTCAGTTCATTATTTAATCAATGTTAATTTTAAAGCACTATGAACTCCTCATGAAATGGGCACAAATGCAAACAAGACTTTTGGGTACAAATTTTAAAAACTGTATTTCCATACCCAGTAGCCACATTTTCATTCAACAGCAGGGGTACCAGTAAGATTTAAATTGTAAAATCCATCTCCTTGATCCACACACTCTAAACGTATTTTGAGGAAAAATGTGAAAGACTGGACATTTTTTTAATTATCATGATCATTCCCTTTGTTGGATTAATTAATTGGCTCCTTTCAAATATTGGGAGATTGCTCTATTGCAACAGGTTCATTAGTGGCATGAATCTGAGAAACATTTGGCAAAAATGAGAGAAATCTTGCCTCAGTCCCACTACTGAATTTCTTCTGGACCCTGAGCAAGTCATTTAACTTTCCATTTATCCACTGCTACCAAATGGCATGCACAAAGTGCTTTAAATTAACTCACTTTCTTTATTCCTTCAGCTAAAATAAAATACAATTTGAGGAAACAAATAGTCTTAAAACCTAAACAACAACAAACAGAAGAAAGTCAACTCAAGCTATAGAAATTGAAAACGAATTGGCTAAATTTGCTAAGGGGTAAAATTCCCTAGAAAATACACTGGAAATGCATGTATATGAAATATTTCAATATACCACAGTGGCATAGATTTTATTTTTCAAGTGCCTCTAACCTAACAAAGGGAAATTAAACTATATCCTGTTTTAGTATGTTAGAGTCATTTCTAGCACTTTCAAAACACTCACAGCGTATACAGTCATGTTGTTTATGTTCTTGAGACTTTAGGTCAAGGAATGTGGAGTCTGCAGGAAAACTTACACTCCAAACTGCTATCCTTAAATTTGCAAAAAGCATGTTTACTAGACAATAAATTCAAATCAATTCTTCTGGTCTTCTGATTCATCAGTGCATAAACTATCCAGGAATCCTGAGGTGTGATGACCAAAGAAAAATACCCAGACGTTCTAAATAGCCATTACACTGATTCCATAAACTTAGAGAACCTCAAACCCAGCTCATACTCTAGTGTGAGGGCCCATACTAGGCTTGGTGATCAGAAGAAAGTGACAGCTCTTTCTGGATATAGCTAATAAGGATTTGAAATGTGGCCTTCTTCCTTTCCCCAAATGTACATAAATGTGAAAGGATTACAATGCAAATGCTCGGTGTATATAGTTTCCTCTTATCTTCCATTGAATTTTCTCATGTTGAACTATCACAGAGGATAGGATTCAAGTCAATATGTACGTATTAAGCATCATCTTAAAAGTTTGGCTACATGCCAGGATTGGAGGCTCTCCAAAAATAAAAAATAAAAAAAATACAGTAGATGTTATGGGGCCTCCTTTGTAGAAACTTTTACTGTAGTAGAAAAGCCCAGTATGACCTAGAAATAGTTAATAAGGACTTTGAGAAGTAGGGGGACTTGAATGATATAAACGTCTAGGCTATTAGACTTTGAGAAATCATTCCATGTAAACAGGGCACATGAGCAAAGTTAGGACCATGATCCATGTGGAAAGTCCACGACTTGAGCAAAGGGTCTATGTCATCATAGGAGAAACATAAATCTGAAGGGCTGGGACACTAGTACCAAAAAGAGATCTCCTGGGTTTCAGAGTAGAATACGGAACCACCTTCAATGAGGCAATAAAGAGAAGCATTGTGGTAGCAAAGCTGCAGATACAGAGGTGACCGTGAGCCTACAAATTCCAAGAAAACACACCTAACATCTGTTTTGAGGGAAAAAATTAAGTTATACTTATTTACTTCACAGCATACCTAACAGAAGCCCACAGCATACCGAGCAAGAACCATACTAAGCTAAATGCTAAATATTTTCTCTGATAGTAACAATCACCATTAAACCATGTGATGTGACTCAAATACATCATTTCCATCATAACTGATTATATATTGAGAATGTGATATGTGCAAAGCTTGCACTAGGCAGGTAAATTATAGCCATGATTTCAAAGAAGGATATCATAATAAGTGAACCTTACTTTAAATAACTCAAATAAATAATAATCGATTTTTTTAATTTTAAAAAATCAATTAGAGACTCTCACATCAACATTACCACTGTCACCAAAACAGTATTAATTTAAATGGTAAGCAAGCCCAGTGCCTTTAAAGTTAGATTGCAATAACAATTAAGTTTATAATATTCCTCTGAATTACTATCAGCCTCTTGGCACCCAAAACCATAGCAGGAATTGTCTGCCATCACATTGACATTTTTATGGAAGCCCTAGCAGCTTCCATTCCTGTTTTTTCTTGATCAACCTGACATCCACCATTCAGGGAAGGAAGTATAAGAAGAAATGGATATTTGGTAAATTTCTTATGTATTACTTCCATAAAGAGAAGGAAGTGACTATTGTTTTTTTTAAGTACTAACAGCAACAATAATAGCTAATGTTTATTGACTTTTACTAGGTGCCAGGCACTGTGCTAAACCCTTCACATGGACAACATCATTTAATTCTCATGTTTTCCACAAAGGTTAAATAACAAGATTTGAACACAGGTCGTAACTCTGGGGCTCAGTCCACAAACATCCATAAAATTTCAATATATCTTACAAGTGTCCTTGTGGCAAATGAAAAACTAAGTATGCATTCACATGAACCCTTTCATGGAAAATGTCCCACTGATGCTATGTCATAATGTGGTCTTTGTGAATTTTATTTCTATTCACAGACAATGCTTTTCCCTGAGTTGTTCTAGCTCAAATTCATTTTGTACTAATAGTGAAGATTTTGAAATTGTTACCTGGAATTAGAGTTATGGAACAGAGCAAAAACAAATGGTACAATAATTAAGCCTGTAGTGTGGATTTCTTTGGTACTGGGACCTACAACGCTTGGGAATATATGTTCTTCAGGGAAATCTTCCATGGCCTCATCATTCTAACTCCCATTCCCCACTAGGCCAGGTTCACTCTGACTCTCTTTCTTAGCAATTAATCTCACTTATGATCATATAATTACAGTATTTAATATTTATGATTTCTCAACTAGATTTTTAAACTCCCTGAAGGCAAGTACCACATGTTTTGCTCACCGTGGTATTTGCAGCACCTAATACAGCATCTAGCATATAGTCTATGTCCAATGAATATTTACTGAGCAAATTATGTCTCTGAGCAGTGATACACATGCAAATTATACCCTCAGAGCTCTGTCTTAAAGTGATCATAATGCCAGTTGTTGAAAATTTCTACATTCGTCCCATTGTCGTTAGAGGTGGAAAGAGAATTTATAAATATAGATCTCTCTGGCTAATGATTTTATAGCATATATTCAAATAAATTATTGATTCTAGAATTGGAAAAGACCTAAAATACCATCTAGTTTACTTTCTTCCTCTTACATTTGAGTAAAATGAAGCCAGAGACTTATCAAAGGTCATGCAATCAGTTGGTGATGAAAGCATCTATGAATTACTAACTATCTGGGTTTTTTAAAACTGTGGTAAGTACAGAGAGAAGCATGTTTTTAGAAAAAGGAGAAAACCAAACCAAACAAGTACCACAACAACAGCAAGTTGTTACAAGATTACTTACAATGCCAGACAGAGTTTTCATGCAAAGTTCAAGAGATTAATTAGCAACTATATCTGTCTGAAGTTCCTTTAGGGGGTTGGAACTCTCATATTCGTAAGTCTATTTTTAGGCAGGTGTACACCCAAGTTGGGCTCTCTCATCTTTGTTCTGCGCTAGCCTTCTTGCCAGTCTCTCCCATTGAATGCCTGAGAATAGCTTCCCAGAATGGGCTCCACTCTGCTAAAACATCTGCTTGTTGTTTCCATTCCTGCCAACAACACTGCACAGACTTTGGCAATCTCCTAAAAACTCTTCTGAATCTGACTTGTGGGAATTTCTGGAGCTCCTCAAATGGAAACTCATCCAAAATGTGGTGGTGTTCAAATTGGCTTCTGTTTCTTCACAGCATCCCAAAATGGGAACACACAAGTGACTTCAAGGAATCAGTGATTCAAGCTTGACCTCATCTCCCTCCAACTGCCCTTTGGCTTCACTGCAAATAAAAGGCTGAATAGTGACCATTAAGAACATCTATCCCAGTAAGTATCATCTCAATGACATCATGCCTATTAAAAGAACTGCTGTCTCAAATAGCACAAAGCCTGGACTATCAATAAGTCATTCATTATCTGGATAAAATGAATGTGGCATATGTCTGGAATCTGTAAAGCACTCCATTTAGAATAGAGTACCGGCACTGGTGAGAAAGCCTCATAAAAGTATAAATATCATCCAGTTCTCAGAAGAATCAATTCTTCGAAAATATCCCCCAAAATTGTACCTTACATTGCCTTTTCCTAGCCAGGTAGCCATTTTGCCTATCAGGCTAACATTAAACTTTCCTAAACTAATGACAAATGAAGTGATTGTATGCCTCATGGCCCAATTTAATCAAACATGAAAGCTTACCCACCAAATATGAAACCATTTTGCTCACATTAACGTATTTATTTATACATTATCCATTTCTCAATAGTCTTCATCTAGTCTGTATATTCACCTGTTAAAATGAATAGGCTCGTGAAAGGCAGGAACTACTTGGTATCAGATATGGTATAATTGCTTATTTAATTCATAATCTTAGTCATAACAATTTCACCAAGAAAGCTCAAAGAAACATATATTTCACCTTTTTTATGCTAAGAATGACTCTTCTCTGAACCTGTTTTATGCTCAATTATAGCTCTAAATTATATCAATTAATCCTAACCCCATAAATAGTTCATGGAAAATTTGACATTACAGGTAAATGAAGGAGAATTGTATAAGTAAATCCCACTTTCCAACTTTTGACCCATATTTGACATGCAATTTTGAAATATATATCAACTCTATTCACCATGTTTTTGTTAATTTTCAAGCATAGATACATAGCCTGTAAACTGAAACCCTCAGTGCCCCCAAGGTGCTTGGCATAGTATGTGTCAAGACCCTGTAGGGAAGCAGATGGGCTAGGCATGCAGGGGCTAAACTTCAAGCCAGAGTCAGGTTGAGGAAGAGACACCACTAGGTGCAGCCAGATATTCAAGGACCTCAGTAGTTACATCTCTGTTGGTGACCTGGTCTTTGGCCCTATCTCATTTCCCTAAACTCTTAAATAAATTATACCTTCTCATATATTTCCTAATTTTATTCTCCTAGAATCCTAGCATTTCTGTCTAGTTTCTCTGTATCTTCTACCCATTCACCATAAATCAAACCCTTGCTGTTCTATTTCCCTTTGAACCCACAATTTCTCCCTTTGATCGATGGAGTTATTTTGGTGTCCTAATACTTTATCAGGTTTTTCTTCACTTCCCCAATTTGCTTTCTAAAATTGAAGGGCCCTATATAAGAACTGGGATCTTTCTACCTTTCCAGTGCTCAGGAGAGCTGAACAATCTCCCCCAAAAGTATCGATGACAAATACATTTGGAGAGATTGACAAAGAAACTGCTCCACAAATTAGTAGCTTCAAACAACAATGATCATTTACTTTATTCATAAATCTGCAGAATTTTTGGCAGGAATGGCTTGTTTCTATTCTCTGAGGTATGAGCTGGGGTGGCTCAACTGGATATTGTAGGATCTACTTTGAAGGTGGTTTATGCACATAGCTTGTAAATAGGTTCCATAAGCTCACCCAGAGCTGTGGGCCAGAGGCTCTGGTTCTTCTCCGTGTGGGCCTTTCCGTGGGCTGCTTGGCTTTCTCACAGCATGATGGCTAGATTGTAATAATGAGTTATCTAAGAGAGAGGAAGAAGTGGAAGCTGCCATTTCCTTAAGGCCTAGGTTCAGAACCTGGCAAGGTCACTTTCACTGTATTCTATTGGTCAACCAGATTCAAGTAGAGGTGACATGAACTAATACCTGTTGATGGTTGGAATATCAGAGAATTTTAGGGCCGTGTATCAAAACTGTCACATCAACACAGCCACTGCTAAATTATTACCATTTTCACTTTCAGTTTCTCTAGAAATTTATTGGGAACAGGATTAAATCCAAGACTTTCTGAATTCTAATCATTATAATGTTCTTCATCTCTTATTTCACACAGATTTTCTTCAAAGACTGACTCCTTACCCTATGCATTGCAAAGCTTAGTTAGTGCGGTCCTTTACAAATGTAAATTTCCTCCCTAACATGTACTTCTTTGTCCTATAAAATTTTTCCATGTAATGAAACACTTTTTGATACTACACTTTCCCGCTCTCTTCTATTCTACAGATGATCACACAGTCACCAGCTGTAAATGAAAGCATTTCTCAACCATCTCCCACATGCAGAGGCTTATTCCAAAGATGCACTGGCTATTTACAAAGTTATAAAGAATCATTTCCATGAAAGAACACTGGGAATGGAGAGGGAGTGTACAAGAGACCCATCTCTCACTGTTTGTGACTTTCAGCAAACCACTGAACTTCTCAGGGCCTAAGGGGGTTTGGACTCGATGTTCGTTAAAGTCCTTTCAAAAGAATTTGGTAAAAATAAATACATCATTCATGTCCAAAATCATCTTACAACATGTTGGAGGAGACAGAGCATGAGCAAAAAGAATGAGTGACGTAAGTACACTCCTCCTCTCATCGCAGGACCTTCCATATGCCATTCCCGTGCCTCCAATGCCCTTCCTAGGCTCTACCCCACAGACTGGTTAATGACTACTCAAACTTCAGACTTCGGATTAACTATCACATACATAGGAGGCATTCCCTGTCCCCCGGCCCAAAGTCAGATTCTTAGTCTATGTAGTCCCTTTCTCATCCACTCTCCTAGAACCATGTTCTTTTACTTCAAAGCAGCTATTAGTTGTTTCTTTGACCAGTGGTTGTCTGCTCCATTTAATTGTGACCTTAATAAAAGCAGGGCCTGTGTCTCTCTGAGACAACCATTGTATTCCCAGAAACAAACGTGTACTAGTTAGCAGATATTCAGTTAGTAATGGTGGAAGGAAGGAAGGAAGGAAGGAAGGAAGGAAGGAAGGAAGGAAGGAAGGAAGGAAGGGAGGGAGGGAGGGAGGGAGGGAGGGAGGGAGGGAGGGAGGGAAGAGAAGGGAAAACAAAGGAAAGGAAAAGAAAAAGAAAACGAGAACATAAAATGGAAGAGAAGGAAGGGAAAAGAAAGGACACAGCAACTCTGTTCCTCCGAATAGAAAGGTACTGTGAGTTAGCTGCTGGCCTTTGTGGGTATTCTGACAGATGACTGATCTGCAGTGGACATTCTTCGGAGATACCGATGAACCTTATTTTGTAGAAAATTTATTAATGACGGAAAGTGTCTGTGAACAGAAGAAACTGGGGCAGAGTGTTGAATGGAAATCTCTGTTAAAGAGGAAATCTACTGCAAGAAAAAAATAAAAGGAGTGACTCATCATAGAATTTAAAAATAACATTTCATCAGCAATGACAACCACTGTGTCTGAGGGTTTCACACTCATTGACTGTGCGCTCCCTGTGGCTGTGACCTGCTCTCTGTCGGCATCTGTGACTCAGAGAAGGTGATTTGGGTGTTTCCAGTGGCACAACTCCGGCGTGGTCTTCCTTGCTTTGTACTGTTGCTCACAGGCACATTAGTATACTCTTCTTACAAACGACAAAACGAAGATCAAAGTTAAACATCTTGCCTACAGTTAACCTGCAGTTAAATTCAGAGCTCTTACTCTGCATGCTCTGAACTGTGGCCTGTTGCGTCCCACGCAGCACCGTGCTGCCCCTGCCAGGCCAACGGAGTCAGCAGATGCGGTTCTGGGCCTGGCGTGCTCAGCTCGCAGCTAGAGAGCCAGCAGGAGACTGTGTTTGCATCCCTGTCTCGGCTACCGGCCACTCTCAGAAGATTCAGCAGGGCCATTCTGAGGTCTTGGTGGCGTGTGTCTGCATCTACTGTATCCTAATAAAGGCTGCAATGCCAACAGCAAGCATCTGGGCGATGTGACTCATTTCACTTCCCTTTCTTTCTTAACCACAGTTCCTCCAAAAGAAGCAAAGGGCAAGTGATTTGGAATGACTTCCGTAAGTTTTAATTTTTATAGTGAACAGTCAAACTTTTAAATCTTGTTTTCTATTTTAATTTGATGAATGCTATCCAGGGAATGTGAGATCATGTATCTATGGACCTTACAGTAATCAACAGAAGTAACATTTATTCCATAGCATTTATAATACTTTTTATTTTAAATAATCTTAGATTTACAGAAGAGTTGCAAAGGTAGTCCAGAGGGGTCTTGTGCACTCTTCATTTCTCATCCCCTAAAGTTAATAATTTGCATAACCATGGTAAATTTATCAAAATTAAGGAATTAGCACTGATAGAATACTATTAACTGAACTACAGAAAATATTTATATTTCATAAGTTTTTCTACTAATCTGCTTTTTTCTGTTCCAGGATTCAGTCCAGAACCCTGATTTGCATTTGATCATCACGTCTTCTTAGTCTCCTCCCATCTGTGGGAGGAGATGATGCTCATGACCTTAACACTCCTGTAGAGTATGGATCAGATATTTTGTAGCATGTCATTCAATTTAGTTTCATCTGATATTCTTCCAAAAATGTATAACTGCAGTCTAATCATGAACAAATATCAGAAAAAAACAAATTGCCCTTCTCATACAGTCATGTCCTGGGATATGTGATATTAGCATGAGTTATTCCTGGCGATGTTAACCTTGATCACTTGGTGGTGTCTGCCAGATTTCTCCACTGTAAAGTTACTATTTTTCCCTTTCCCTATTTTATGTTTTAGGAGGGCCTCAGGGGCTCACTGAGTCCAGCCCACACTCAAAGGGGAGGGAATTAAGCTCCCCCTGTAGGGAAGAAGAATATCAAGAACTTGAGAATGTACCTTAAAGCCACTGTGGAAAATCATAAATATTGTGGGGAAAATACTCTAAAGCTATCTTATTTTCCTGTTTCTCCTTAACAGTTTACCAACTATTTTAGTATTCATTGTAGTTCTGCTGCAATTATTACTCTGGTGTTCTAATAGTGATTTTCTGTTTCCCTCCTTCGTTTTACATTTAATTTTTTAAGTTCTTCTGTAAAGAAAATATGTTCCTTCTCCCATTTTTATTTATTTATTCAATCATTCATTGATATCTATATAGAATCAGTATTTTATTCTTTATATTATCCAATACTATTATTTTTAAAATTTATGTTATTATATTGTTTACTGTATGATGTTTAGGATGTATTATAACTAGACTTATATCTTGACCCTAAAATCTATGGAACAACCGCAGGAGGCAGAAGGTTGGAAGGGAAATTTTAGCAGAGAAACTAGCTTGGGGGAATGAAAAACCTTGGCAAGGTTGAATTCCACATCTGGAGTCCACGGGCCTTTCCAGAGCCTCAGACATCTTCTATGGATGGCTCCTTAAATGCAGCTTGCTCAGAACAAATTCGTCACTGTCACCATCCTCTCAGATACCTGCATCTGAAAGGCACCAGAAACCAGGAAGCCTTTCTCACTCTCACAATCAACACTTTTCAATTTTCCCACTGACTTCTCTTAATCACTCGTCAGTTGGATTATTGACACATTTCCGATTACAGGAGATTGAGAGTTAGAGATGTGGATGGTAAAATAAAACTGCAACAGTATTACTGTTAACACTATATAAAATCACAGTAATCAAGGACCCAGAAGGAAAATAAGAAGTTAAACTGAAAACTCAAAATATTTCTTGTCAAGACAGACATCTATAAGAAAACAACAGAAAATCAGGCAAGGTGGAGAGAGCCTTTTCCTCAAACAATCCTGAGTGAAATTCTAAGACAGATGCTCAAACTTGAAGACCTTGCCTGCCCCTGGCCACCAAGCATCAGGCTAGGAGTGTGGTATAGAGTGAAGAATTAATTAATGGTTGTTGGATGATTGGAGGTCTGAATGAACAAATGACCATAAATGATCAAATAATTCAATTTCTCAAAGTCCTGAGTGCCCTGTCATCACAAGAGAAAAGAGACAAGAGGAAAAACATAATCTAAGGACCATGCCCCTGTACCTTAAGAGCTTGAGTGGTAGGGGCCTGTTTCCCTGTGGTTCCTCTTCAGTCCTTTCCCATCCAATCTGTTGTGACTCAGTTTAGAGAAAAAGCTGGAAGTTCATCTGTAGCTCACTCTTGAACTTTTGAGAAAAGTCACTGTGGGCCTGCTGGAGTCTGTTCTAGAAAATTTCCAATGCACCAGACCTGCCTCTGGCTCGTACCGAATATGGTAGGATTCAATTAGGTTTTAAGCAATCTGATTACTTGATTAAATTATTCGTAGGAAGGTGTTAATTTCAAAAGATGAGCTTGTCAAAAGACGTGACTTAATTGGAAGAGTGTATTTGGAGATATTTTTGAACTGTGTGGTTATTTATATAAACTCTGAATATATAAAACCTTATGCTGTGTCTTGCAGGCTCCCCTGGGAGTACCATGCAAGGGTAGTGGAAAGGAGGCCATAAAATTTTAATAAAATCTTGTTTTCTTCTTGTTTCTAATGATAATTATAAAAATATTTTATTTCCTGGTGGTTATGATAGCTCACCAGAAGCTGAATTAAAAATTTGATAGACACCATCATGAGGAGAGACTGGGTAAGTAATAATCATGATTTATTGAAGGTCAAGTTTTATGAGAAGGTCTTGGAAGAGGACAGCAGAAGCTGTTGAACTACAGGAAAGGATGGAGGTGGCTGGTGGGTCCACGTGCCATGACGAACAAGGGAGAACCTGGGAGGGAGGAGCCACTGTGGAGTGGGCTTCTCAAAGCCAGAGAATCAGCCCCAGGGCCACCAAGAGCAGACAGGCCTAAATACAAATATTTTTATATTTTATTTTTTGCACAAACATGCGTACACACACACAAACACAAAAGCACACACACGCACAGACTGCTTTCAACTCTCCAGGCCAGCAAACATTCCCTTCATACATATGAAAATACAACATAGCCATTTTCATTCCACTGGATTTTCAAGGTCATTTTACATTTCTTGAGCATAAATACCCATAATTCACCGTGTACACACGTATGGCACACCAGGGGAATTGAGCTGTATTTTCTCAGGGGACTTATATTCACTTTTTCACTGTAATAAATATCCTTACACATATTTAAGGAAAAAAAATAGCGCCTGACAAATTATTGTCCGAGCCCAGGTGTTTGCTTCCACAGCTTGGAGTCCTAAAGAAATTTTTCTCTTTCTCCATGAGAAAGGAGAAAATAGATTATCCTTCTAATCTATAAGCCAATGGGAGGTTACGAGATGCTATATTATCTTGAAAAATCACAAAATCAACCATTGGAAAATTAATTTAGAACCTTTCCAACACGCAGAAGTTAATCAGAGAGAGTAAGTTTGTTTTTGTACATGACCAGTATTGAAATATTGACATGCCTTTAAAAATTGAGATGTTCTGAAATCCACTGCTGACTTAGAGAGCGAAATGTGCGTGTGTGCACCGAGCGGCTGCAGAGGATGACCGCGTGGGGAGCCTGGTGCTTAAAAGTGTGTCACTATAGTTTCTTTCCAAAGATTTGATTGTCGAGAAAGACAAGGTTCAGGGAGAGCCCATGAAGAAAGAAGAGCCAGGTAGAGTGACGGGCAAGGGGGATTAAGAATGACACAATCATGTTTAGAGAAACAAGATACTCTGGAAGCCAAAGTTAAAGTTTAAAGGTTTTGAAAGTGCGAGATGATAGTGTTAGAGTCCGTAAAATTAGGCATCTCAAATAGGTTGGATAAAATAACTTGATGTCATCACAGGAATTAAAAATTTAAACTTTTTTTCTTTAAGTACCCAAGAATGACCTTGGCCATCTGATCCCTCTTGAAAAACTGGGCTAACAGGACTAATAGCTTAGAAAATCAACATACATGAAAATTCAGCCTCAAAAGTGAACACTGTATTACTAAAATTCACATCATATTGAGGAATTAACTAAAATGATATAAATCCATATTTGGATAGAAAGTATGTGGAAGTGAAAAAAATGCAGCTTATATTGCTGTATTTTGGTCATTTATTGAGTTACTCAAAAATGTTTTAATAATGTACCTTCATAAATACTGAACTTAGAATATAAGACATTTTACTGATTTTAAATTTAGATGACTTAAATAATTCAACACGAGGCATGCTTTAATCCAGATGGAATGAAGACGGTGGGCGGCTGGAGACAGGGAGTGCTAAATGTGTGCTGGCTACCAGGCCCGGTGGGGGCCAATAGAAGAGTTCTGTGTAGTCCGCGCCGGATTCCAAGGCACGGAGGCCTGGGCACGCTGTGGAATCACACGGGCAAGGGCAGGCCCTCTGGGGAGACTGAACATCCCCACGGAGTATTTCATGTGGGCTGTGGACACCAAATTTGTCTTAAAGGAGGAGAGAGCTTTCTCCATGGTGAGGGAGGCAATTACTATGTTGAATATAGCTTATCATTTGGTGAGACATTTATTAATAAACCCAAAAGTTGGAAAATCTTTTACCAATCCCTGTGAACTTTTTAGGGATGGCTTATACAATATTTGTTAGGGCAAAACATCTTCAAACACCATTTAATTGAAAGGAAGGCTCACACTTAAACAATGATGAAACCACCATAATTCAGTGCCTTACACTGAAAAAGAGAGTGGGGAGTGATGGGAAAAAGACCGTTTCCCAATGATCCTATTCCCAAGAAGTCTTCACAGCTATTAAAGTATCAGTCAATGCCAAAATGTCTTTACAGCACTGACCTGTGGGTCATTTTATTATCTGATTCCAAGAGTTGTAACCATAGACGGGACTATTTGCTGGAAGGAACAAGAGAGCAAATTGCACTGTAGAAAACCAAGAGTCAAGATCTCACACAGAAATAAACACTAGCGCACATGTTAATAAATATCACGCAAAGTCAAATGGAAAATTTAATGTTACTACCGTAAAATGTTAGGTTTTGTCAGACACTGATCCTAAACCAGGCTTAAAAATTGAATGAAGTATCAGTGCAAGTCTGGCATGATTGCCGTTATGATGAATGCAATTCCTAGGTCATTTGTCATTGCCAGGTTGGATGTCCTTAGCTCACACAGTTCATGAAAGATATTGCCTGTGTAAAAGAATACCTTACAGTTGACTCTTTTGTCATAAGCAGGATTTTTTAGGGGGACAGTGACTTATTTGAAGGTGGTGGCTAGCACTGGGATATTAGGAATTTAAGAGACAACAGCGGTGAAGTCCACAAAACATGTTTCAACACATAAACAGACAAAAGCTATGCAGTTGCTATTGTGGGTGCATGAGGAATCATATTTGCTCTGCCCTGTGACCTGAGAAATGGGCTTCTGTGACCAGAAAAATAGCACTCAGCACTAATGAAGACATACCTCCAAGATAAAGAGTGAGAGTGATTTATCCCCTTAGACAACCCTCCCCACCCCTAGTTACCTGGACACCGCGCCACGACTATGGCCAGTCCTGCCTGCAACCATCTGCCCGCAGTCCGATGAGTCACTGAACTGACATTTTTTGTTTTCTTGTGATCAAATAGAACAACTACAGTCAATAGCTTAATTGGCACATGAACCATCATCCAGTAATCATTCTGAGTGGTGGTCTTGCACTAACACACTCACACAAACTAAAAAACTCATTTGAAAATGATAAAACAGTCGCCAAAGCCAGAGCTAGGGAGATACACCCATGTCACACATTTCAGACAGAGCCCTCGCCTCTGAGGCCCTTCTCCAGGCTGCGCTCCACGTGTGGTGAATGACATCGCTGTGCAACAGTTTCTGAGGAGGAAGGTCTGTGGGCCTCCTGTTGTGCCAAGTTTCTTGTACCTCCTAACATACAGATTCCCTGGTGCTACATGTTTGATCTTTCCCTGGTGCCACATGTCTGATTCAGTATTTATGTGCTCTTGCTCCTTCAAGCTTATAGTGATAGGGGTTGAACCATATGAGGTCAGAGTCAATGTGGGTAAACGTTGCTACATAAAGCAAAAAAAGACTAAAAGCTAGTTTTCTGACTTAAGACAGCCAAGTCTGTATTTTTTTAAGGAAATACAAGTTTTGACTTCTGGAGAGACCAAGAAAAACTCCAGGATTTCAGAGGCAGGGTAAAAAAATTGAGAATAGTAACTTCAGGCCTTGAGCAAAGGCTGTGAGCCCTGATGGCTACTGTTGGGCCCCCATCCTGCAAATCAATTTAACTCTTAACCTTGACTTCACATTGGAATCAGAGGGAGCTTTCCACAAAACGAGCTCTAGCACAATCAGTCAGACTCTACAGGTAGGACACTGGTATTAAACACACATACACACACACACACACACACACACACCCCAACTCCAAGGTAGTTCCACCATGTAGACAGGATTGGGAGTGTTTAGAAAATTCCCTCTTGAGGTAGGAATATCAGTTCCATGGCCAGGCTCACATTGGCCACGCAACTGTATTTAGGTAGCATCCTATTCTTCAGTGGTAATGATCCTCCCACTGCTAACACCTGGTCTGTTTCTGCAGATCTTTCCTACCAAAGTGATCCTGCATGAATCAAGACTGCTCTCTCTAGCCTTCCCTGTGGCTTGCTACTAAATTCTTAATTTGGACTTCATTACACATATAAAAATATAGGTTCTATTCAAAGTCAATTTTTAAGACATGGCATGTGTGTTAATTTATTGCATTTGCATAATAAAAGCCTGATTGTATTTATTTGAAAATATCCCAAATAAGTCACGGTGCAAGATTGGACAGAAATGACAGTGGTGATTCAACAGGCAAAAACAGTCATAACTTATAGAGAAGGCACAGTACAAATGTCTACATTGCTCATATTACATTGCCCTGATAAATCACTTATCAAAGATTAAGAGAAAATACATATATCTGTTGATAAATACATGCTTGCCAAGAAAAAAATGTTAAGACTAACGTTGTCTAAAATGACAAATGTTGAAAATATTGACACGAACCGCTATATTGATGGCATGAGAAACTGTAGAAGGATGTTTGAGATTCCCCAGAGGCGAGCTAAAGAGAGATGACAAAATCAGTGTTGGAAAAGCACAACGAGTGGGTCAACTGCAACTGGGAGCTCCACCTCTGGGCCCCAGTTTTCTGCCAAACAGCTCACATTGTTCCTCACCAGCTGGGTTCTGGGGCAAAGGATTTCTGTTGGGGTTGGGTCTCTTATATTAGACTGGGAAGTAATCTTTAGTTGCCAACACCCAAACCATAAGCATTTGATTTAATCTTTGCTTTTTGTAAGCTAGAACATATATATATATATATATATATATATATACACACATATATATATATCTCATATATAAAATTGGCATTCTAAATTCCTAGTGAACCATACCGTATTATTATCTGCTTACTATAATCCCGATTACCTCTGAACATCACACAGCTCTTCTCCTTCCCATTAATTTTGTGTTGAAGTTGCATTTGGTTGTAGTTTTTTCTACACTTTACTTTCAAGGTTGTTATATGCCTTAAGATTGAGTGCATCGATGCTGTCAAACCAATCAATTTATGGCCACCATTCCATGAATCGGGCCAAGGGCAATGGAAATGTTTTATCATTGTTTTGTTCTGTTGTTTTCAAATTAAGAAACTACAAGCAACAATAATGGGGGCAGGGACAGTGAACGCTGTGAATTTTCCCTGTCTAACTTCATGTCTCCATCGCAATAGGGCATTGTTTCTGCCCCAGAGTATTGTTAGCACTACCATTAAAGATAAAAACTTTTCCATGCAAAGCTGGTCTAAAGTTTTTGGTGTTACCCATGTAAATCTTGTGATGAGTGCATTTCCACTCAAGTCTGTAATAAATATGTCTTCTATGCGTCCTGACTTGTGTTCTTTGTTTTAAAAGGAAAGTTCTGGTCTACTTTTCTGAAGATTTGTTTTTGGCGTTTAGAGGAGATGTGGAAGATTTTTCTCTAGCTCTTCTTAATGAGATTCATTCAATTCCTTTACAAATTACTAATGGAGATTGGATTAGACATTCTATTCTTAATGACAGTAATAATTCCAGACTTAAAGATTCAATTAATATTAGTCAATGAAATATTAATAGAGGTAGCCAATAACATAATTAAAACAGGGTGACTATTTCAAATAATATGAACGTTATTTGGTTACAAAAGGTAGAAAGCAAAACAATAAGAAAAGACAGGGTGCTGTGATGGAAAGCGACTAAATGGGAATGAGGGCTGATTTAGGTGGGTGACCAAAGGAAGTCTTCCTGCAGGGTGATGTGGGGAGCAAGTGAATTTGCTCTTCGAGGGCGTGGAGCAGCATTTCCAGAGAGAACTGCAGGGCCCTGGAGCAGGAATGTGCTTGAGAAACGCATGAACAGAAAGTTCAGTGAATGAGGGGGAGAGCGGGAAGAGCCAAGGCCTCCAGATTAGCGGGCACTGGTTCTTGTGTACACTCTCATTCCATTACGAGGAGTTTGGATTGTATGCCAAACACAATGGAAAGGATGACAAGACGTGCTTCCTACTTTAAGATCACACTGGCTACTGTGTGACTTGATTATAAGACAGAACAGAAGTGAGAATACGAGTTAAAGCCTGTGCAGTAGCGCAGGTGAGAGGCGATTACGGTTGGAGCAAGGAGGTTGAGGCAGAGATGGAGAGCAGTGGCACACTAGGGGTGCACACAGGTAAGATGGGACTGGGTGATAGACTTGACAGCAGAGATGGGTGTCATAAGGATCAAAGGTGATCCTGTGTTTTCAGCATAAGCCTATGGAGTGATAAATGGCTTGTAGCGCCATTTGCTAAGTCCTGTTCAGACAAGTTTGGAGGAGGTTGGGGAGGTGTGGTGGAAGCTGTCGTTCTATTCCCACCATTTCAAACCTGAAAGGGCGCTAAGGCATCCAGGTGGAGATGTTCATGAGAAGTTACAGGTGGAGGTAGCGATGGATTAAACCTACACATTACTAATAAAAATGTTAACACAAATGCAACCACTGAAAAATTGAATGTGCACTCCTGAAAAGTTTTGGGGGTCAAAGAGGAAATTTAAGCCCAATTACTAAGCTTTTGAAAAATAACAAAGATATGATATGTGAAAACTTTACAAACTGCATTGGAGCTTTTCTGAGTAGCAGATTTTTATACTTAAATATCTTCAGAATTGCAAATAGAATGAAAACACAGGAAATGTGTAGTCTTAAAAACACACACACACACACAAAATCCTAGAAAAGTAGGAATAAGAAATGTGTGAAAAATACCTTTTTACTGGTCTACCATCGTGTCTATCTAGAACTGCAGGAGCAAATTCTTGAGTGTAATTCTTTTATGCCAGGAAAAGACCTTTGGAAAGGCCAGCACTCTCAACTAACTCAGATCTATCAAAAGAATTCTAACACCCAATGTCAGCTGGCAAGTAACCTCTCATAAAACCTCTTCCAAATTCCAAATGAAACAGGCCAATCAGGAGGAAATTTTGGAAAATCAAACACTAAAAAATAAACTTGCCAGTTATCCTAATGGCAGAACATGGGCCCCATCGTCCCTCTTTGGCAGACGGAGTAGAATGGATAAAAAGCTAGCCGTTTCTGCCCCCGACGTGGCTGGGTTTTACCTCGTAAAGCTGAAGCCAATGCACAGAATTTTTCTATCTCGGAGACACAGATCTAAGAGTCGTGCATTCCCACCTCCTCCCGCGTCCCCCTCCCCACCATCCGCATGTGGCTGTGTACCCCCCTCTTCAGCTGGTCCCACATCAGAGGGTCAATTCCATGTCTTATTAGTTCTCTGTACCCTTCCCACCACCTCCACCTGCCAAACTGAGCCCTTCTTTAGTACTGTTCATATTACTGAGCACGACCATATTTAATTTTACAGATTTTTTAGATTGATTCTAAAATAACTGGGACATAATTATCACCATTTAACATGGTTTATTTATATAAATTAATAAACAATTTATTAAATCTTAATATTACAATTACATCTTCCTTTCTCTAGGCTCAAAGTCATGAGCCCTGAGATGTCCGGCTAAGACTGTTCTTGAATCAGCTGTGAACAGCTTCCTGTACGGCATTGTGCAGCTCATCTTTTTCTCTGGAAATTTTAAGGTTCGTCAGCTGAAACATTTTATTTGCCTCATTGCCAACAGTCTTTCTGGATGCTCATGCGTGTGCTCTAATTGGAGCTAATTTGAGAGATGATTTTAGTCTTTTGACTTTGAAATTTTCCTCTAGCATTTAAAGGCCTTCCTCAAGCTGGTGAACTGTGTGCTAAGGAGAAGCCTGATGTTTGAATATCCCTGGTTCCTTCCTAGGGAATTTTATTTACATTATGAAAGCGTTCATGACACATTTAATACTTAACGGATTTAGCTGTGGATCCTTTCTTCACTAAATGCGCGGGACATTCACTGTGTTCTCACCATCTGCTGCCTGTTGGCCTAGAAAGAACCTGCTGATCCCCTCCTCTTATGTACACGTGTTGAAATATTTTAAATCTTTATCTCCCTGTCTTTTTGTTTTGTTTTGGGGGAGATTTCTTCAACTTTATTTTAAAACTCTTCTATTAAGTTAAATTGATTTGTTGTATATACACGTCCACACTGATGCATTAATATACTCATATAAATATATAAATGCCCCAGGTCTGTCTACAAAGTTACCAATTAGTGTTTGATTAGATTGATTTGGCCTAGTTTTATTCCATTTTTGCTTAATCCTTCTCTGTGCCCTGAATCTGATTTATTATTTTCTTCTAGGCCCATTTTCCCCTCATTGTTTTTAACTCAGTCTTTCTCTTTCAAGTTGCCAGCTCTCCCCAAGTTTTCTCTGGCCATTCATATTGAAAACGTAAGGAATCCTCAGATCTCTGCACACAGAGGCTTGGCAGCACACTGGTTGTAGCTCAGGGCCGTGTCACTAGGATGACTCCTTCTACCCTTAAAATGCCCACAGGAAAAGCTTACCACTGCCAGGAAAATTGGTTGTGTGTTTCAGCCAAAACCCAGAAACAGGAAGATAGGCCTCTGGACCCTGGGTTAGAGAAGTTACTTTAGGAAATTTACAATTCTAAATCCTTTCTCTGCTTATAAATCTTCCACCACCCAGAACTGTCTCCTGAAGGACCTGGGAGCCATCTCTTTGAAATGCAAACATTTTCTCTCCCAGTCCCTGAGGGAGAGTGGTCATCTTGTTCTAACTTGCTCTCCTACCTCCTGCCATACAGAAAGAAGTTTGTTTCTCCTCTGCAAAAGCACCAATTAGTAACCACTGACAGCCTAGTGACATGGACCAAACCCACCCTAATGCCCTTCAGTGCCTTTCTTTAGCTGTACCCTAGCATTTAAAAGCTCTCCCGCCTTTGTTTTGGCAGAGTTGAGCTCAGGTTGCACTAGGTATCAACCTCCATTGCAATAGTTATTGCTAAATAAAATCTGTCTTTATCACCTTTAACTAGTTTCCGGCATTTATTTATTTATTCATTTATTTGTTGAGGATGAAAATATTTAATTTGGGGTAGTAATGTCAAAAAGTTGGTTCATTTTCTGTAGAGAAACATCATTAAATGGGTGCCTAAGGACTGAAACACAGGCTTGCAATCCATTCTGCTTTGACGATGGTGGAGCCAGGGCCAGGGCTGACCCTGCAGTGTGCAGTATTGAGTTTCTGTTGACTCTCTTTCTACAGTCCTGTGCCTCATTCTTGCATGCGTTTATTACAACACCTGGAAGCCTCAATCCAATCCTCTCCCCATCTCTGCAAGCCATCTTTTCTCCCTTCTCATCTGTGGCCTGCACTCTGCTATTGCTGTATTCTAATTTAAACTTCCTCTGCCTTGCTTTGTATATGCCATTACTTCCTCTGCTGGAAAAGCAGAAATCTTTCAGAATCACATGGAAATCTTCCACCCATAAAAGGACCTATACAATTATATTTGTTCTGAAGAATTTATAAACCTTTTATTAATAAATTACATTACTATTGTTTTAAAGAGAAGTGAAAATAAACAAGTGTTTTCTTTATTGAACCAGAAATTATGTACACGTTTTTAGCTAATACTATGACAGACTTTTCTAGAACAATATAAACTACCAAAGATTTGCCAAGGTGAACCATGAAAACTGAGAGATAAGTATAGAAGGTGTTAATCACACACTTTCATAAGGTATCTTTTAAAAGTTGATAATATGGAGCTCAGCACAGTGGCCTGCACCTGCAATCCCAGTGACTCCAGAGGCTGAGGCAGGAGGATCACTGGAGCCCAGGTATTTCAGGCCGGAGTGAGCTCTGATGGCACCACAGCACTGCAGCCTGGGTGACAGAGTGAGACTTCATCTCAAATAAACAAATAAATAAATAAAGTTAATAATACATTGTGATGGGAAGGGGCATGCTTGAAATGTAGTTGGGGATGGGAATTAGGG
Organism: Lepilemur ruficaudatus; assembly: GCA_963574885.1. Lineage (NCBI taxonomy): Eukaryota > Metazoa > Chordata > Mammalia > Primates > Lepilemuridae > Lepilemur > Lepilemur ruficaudatus. The sequence goes on along the minus strand of CAUYRT010103162.1, from coordinate 3,718 downwards.
GACTTAATAGGGGGAAGGAAATCTTCTAAAACTGATTTATGTGAATAGCTGTACAACTTGCTAAAATTACTAAAAATCATTTAATTTTTCACATAAAATAGAGTAAAGGCATGGAATGTTAAAAAAAAAAAAGAAGATATTCAGATGGAAAAAAAATAAAGTTGATAATACAGACCGTTTTGTAGAAATGATGATTCTAATCTGTAGGAATCTTCATGATTTCAAGGGATATAAATTGATCTGGAGAATAAAACAAACCTGGGTAATTCCCTAATGTGTTGTCACAAAGTGAATGTGCAAGATTATCTTACTTACACGATAATTTTCGTACCACCTGTATATTCCAGTACTGTCCTTTCATTTTAGGAAAGTAGTTGGACCTGTTTTGTTTCCTTGTTTCAAAGATATTTCTAGAACTAACGGCAGAATTGACAACTTCTAGATTCTCTTGTGAAAGACTAAATTCAGTAATTATACTAAATGTCTTGGTAGAAAGAGAAATTTTTCAAGGGACAATAAGAAAAAAAGGTGGGGGAGATAAAGAAATAGAGAGAGAATTTCATATTCTAGAACTGGGCCTGAGATAGATGGGTTCTGTGAATTCGTATCTTGTGTGTACCATCCTCTGGAAGAACTTAATGACCCCATTTTAGAAAAAAAAAAAAACAAAAAAACAAAAAAAAACAGCTAATAAATATGAGATGTTTCTTTGAAAATTAAACTCTGAAGAAAACTAGTAAGAAAAATGTTTTAAAGAGTAAAAATAAAATACTCAAAATAAAAAAAGACAAAACAATAAAAACTAAAAGGATAAAGATTGACTGCTTTGGAATTGGAAATATATTTCTGAAAATAATTCAAAAGCTGGTTGAAGAGGTCAGTTTTTAAGCAACATGAAAATGGTCAAAAGCTACTCCTGAAACATCAAAATTAATCATAAAAAAAACAGAGAATGCCATCAGAGGGAAAAATATACAAGAGGCCCACAGTAGCTTACAGATGAATTAGAGCCACGAGGCTCAACTGCTTTGTAAATGGCTCTGGAGCCTGGAAAGGCAGCATCTAAGGCCTTGCTCCCAGTTGTTTTCATGAAGAAAGCATGATCTTGACATAAAAAGCAAAATGCATAAGTGTCCAAATCCATGAGAACTGTAGTAAAATCTTAATTATGACCACTGATTAAAAATTCCAAAGAAAATATAGGTAGACATAAGCAAGCAGCTTATCGGAAGAGTTAATATGCCAAGAACAGATGGAAGCTGAACCCAGTAGAAAAAATTTAAAAAGTAATGAAATGACTCATTATAGTCATAATCAAACAAGGAAAAAAATCATCTTAAATGCAGAGAAAGCTTTTGAGTAAATTCAATATCTACTCTTTATTTAAAAATGCTTAATGAAAAAATAATAATATGCTGACACCTTCATAGATATTTGTACATTTATATTTAGAGTCTCATTTTTACCCTATTTAACATGATACTAATTTGGCATATAGTGTGTGTGTGTGTGAGTGTGTGTTTTATGGCCAACCATACAAAATTGACTATATTTGTCTCCTGACAAGCAAAAATAACAATTTCATATGCATATAATATACAAACTTCCAGAGTAGCATCATGCAGAATAAAAAAGAAATAACAAACATGAATTACTAGAACCATGGGCTTTTGTTTTAATTACCAATATTGCAGAATGTTTTTCTTACTATGACACAAATGCCAAAACCACTCATATGTCAATAAAATTTACAATGTGAAAATAAAAGACAATTGACAAAGATAATTGGCCAATGTCATTCTTTAGAAGTTAAACATAAATAACAAACTGAAATTTTTTAATATTTGGTCTTGGATAAAGTTGTAATTTTCCTAAACTAATGAGCTATAAGACAGTTAGAGGACAGATTCTGGTGGAAAAACAGGCCAAGGGCATAAATTGACATCTTCCAGAAAGGAATTCTAAATGGTCTATTAATATAAAAACAGCAGCGATGCCACTCAAAATGAGAAAAATGCAAATTAAAACATTAATGAGATACTAATTTACAAGTGCCTGGTTCACAAATAACTGTGTGTTGATTGGAAGGTAAGCAGAGTATGTTTTTGGAAGGCAGATTCCCAGGTCTATAAAAATTAAAAGAGCAACTCTTTTGATCCAGAAATGCATCCCACAGACAGGGATTTAAATGTGTACAAACAGCATGTCCCCAAAGATATTCCTTTTTTAAAAATAGTGAAGACCTGAAAACTGCATAAAATTCTATCAATATGGGCTTGTTAAATAAATATATTTATAAAATAGAATAATTTCCAGGAGTTAGAAAATAGGTAACGTCCTATTCTGTGGACTTATATGCAATGATGTCTGAGATCCATGTTTTCATGAGATAGTAAAACACAAAACAGTGAGTAGTGGCTAATATAAATGAAAAAAGTTCAGTTTGACACATTTTATGTATGAAAGTTGATGTAGCAGATTGTGTATGCAATGAATATCTCTGCAAGAACGTTAACAGCTGCTGCCGCTGGGGAGGGAACTCAGAGGCCTTTGGCTAGGGCAGGAAGTAGAACTTGAACTTTGTACCACTGAGGCAGCTATGGCTCCTTGCAAACCAGAATGGGAGGGACAGGATGGGGTGCAAGACAGTCAGTAGGAGTGAGGCCTCTCAACCTGCCCTCTGAAACATGTGGCACCACAAGGTCTTGATGCCAGAGGGAAAGGCCACCTTGCCTGGGGCATGGCCAACTCTGTTTTCACAGATTCCTCAATGACCTTTGCCCTGACCTTGACCTTACTTCCTTACATGTGGTGGGGACCTTGTGTTGTAAAGAAACAGACTGTATCACCTTTGCTGTGGGACCCCTGCCTGGCAGGGGAGAGGTTGCTGCCGACTGCAATGGCTGGCCGGGTCTAATGTGGGGCAGGCCCTCTTGGGTGTCACTCCTGCAGTTCAGCAGTCTGGAGGTGATTGCAGCCACATGAGCAGTTGTGCAGACCCAAACCTGCAGGCGGAAGACGCAAGGCAACCAGCAGGGCCTCAGTGTCCAAGTACCGCTGACCCGCCCAGCAGGAGGCCGAGGGACCTATCTCGGGGCTGTCTGCCCAAGAGAGAAACCCCAGACTTTTCTTCTGCTAAATATTATTTGTTTGGCTTCACACAGAGAAGGATTGTTTACAGTATTCAAAAAGAATTCCGTAAAAAGTCTGTAGAACTTGGCAAAGGACTGAGAGGAGAATGGAATCAATGGCAGACGTGCTATGTTCCTATGTGGAAAGCATCACTGTTTCAACCACGTCAATGCTCCTTAAGTTGACATTTACTGTACTGTTACTTTGTCAACCGAACTCTCAATGGCATGCTTTTTCTTTTTCTGTTCTTGACAAAATGATTGCAACTCCATCTTGAAGAGTAAATATTTGAGCAAAGTTATGAAAATATTGACAATGAGGAATAGTGCATGATTCAAAAGATAAGATTATAACAATATAAATCTAGTATCTGAATTACTTCAAAAACAAAGTGGATTTAAGGGTCCGGAAATAAAGCATAAGGTCAGGTAGAATTTCAGCTTTTGGGTAGTAGTATCCACCTTGTATCTGTCTCAGTCACCAGGCCCGGTTCCATGTAAAGGCTCTGTCTCTCCCGATCTCTCTGTCTCTGACTCTGTTTCTCTGTCTCTGTTTCTCTCTCCCTCTCTCCACACACACACACACA
>CAUYRT010103157.1:0-50310 GCA_963574885.1 Lepilemur ruficaudatus | reverse complement strand
TTGGTGCCGTACAAGCTCCGGAAAGCACAGCTGTGCTTCTGTACCTGGAGGAAGGCTCCAGGGTGCTAGGAGGGGCCAGAGTGCCTGGCAGCTGTAAGGTATGGCAGTGTCCCTAGGAAAGGCTTAATGGTGGCCCTGGCGGCAAAGGCATGCCCACATTCGGAGCATGAAGGACTCCAGAGTGAACATTATTATAAAGGTCACAGTTCTGAAAGTAAATAGGGAAGTAGTTCCTGAGTTCATCTGGTAAATTCCTTAGAACCTCCCAGAAATAATTAGGGAGGCCTTTGCAAGAGGAGGAGCAGCAGGGATCCTGTGATTCCAAATAGAGGTAAAAGCCAGGAAAATACAAGTTATGACTATTAATATCACCCCTATTTTTCATCCCAGCTTGATGCCCAACAGGTTCCGTGACTTATTGAATATGAATACTTATGTTTCCATGAACACATATGTGAACCTAGACATGTACACACACACAAAAATGTGTTTGGGAAAAGGACACCGAAATGTTAACTGCTATCTCTGCTAGCAGATATGTTTGATATCAAGTCAGTGTTTTTGACTCTTTTCTTTGCACATTTTTCTGTATGTTCCCAATTTTCTATGATGAACGTATTGTTTCTATAACTAGAAATAAGTACTTTTTTTAAAAACAAGCATACACCTGACCTTTAGTAATGGTGTTTGCTCAAATGAGGTCATGAAAGGGGGTCTCCCCTGCCCAGGCCCTGGCTCTGGACACGACAAGCTCGATAGTCCAGGACGGTCTGTGTGCTGCTTGCTCCCGGCAGCTTTGGCCTTCGGGGGGGCCCAGGGGAGCTGTGAGCACAGCAGGTGTGCAGCCCACAGGTAACGGTGTCCAGGGAGACCGTAGGAGAATGCCCGCCAAGGCTGTCCTCCCCAGCGTCATCCTGCCAGGCCCTCAGAGGTTGTGCCTGGTTCACGCACCATCCATGAGCACTCTGCTTCCACACATTTGCCCACACTCCCCTCTGCCCAGCCCTCTCTATTCAGCCCTAGCCTCCTGTAAGTCTGACAGCATCCTTTCTGCCTTCCAAGGTAAGGCCCTGTCTCTCACTTTCCCTTAGCTCTCTCTCTGGGGAACACCCTATCCTCCACTCCTTCTGGCAAATTCCCTGCCTCTGTGGAGAGTCTGCACTGCCTCCTCCAGAACGACCTCCCCGCCCCCCAGGCACTCACACCCTCTGCCTGCAACAAACCTTGAAGGACCTTCACGCCACGCTGGCCTCCTCCCCATGCTCTGCGTCCTCACTGCACTGTCCTCACCAGCTCCTTGTGGCCTCATCCGTCTCCCAGCTCCACTGCGGGGTTCCCACGCGGGCACAGGCCGTGCCTGATCCAGCACAGTCCATGCACCACCTGCTTCCACACGCCCCTGAGCCCTGCCTCTTGAAGAAGCCAGCGTGTGTAAGTTCAGACTTAGTTAGAAGGTGTCAGTTGCGGGCTGTCGGGCCCACAAACTATTAAGAGCAAATTATTAAGAAAGTTATGATTTCTTAACTGACCTGATGTAAATCATCTTAGTCTGATGATTTACAGACTGTCTGAAAAAAACGGCAGTTGGAAGAGATTCTCCTAATGGTTTCTTCCCAAAACTTCCTTTGAGGACAGAAGTCTGCTCAGGGCACTCACACACCTTATCCTGTCTAATCACCAACAGCCCAGTCAAGTGAGGGAATGGGGCTCAGAGAAATGAGGGGATCACCCGGAACGCACAGCATGCAAACACTGAGCTGGGCCTGTCTGGCTGCCAAGCCCATGCCTTTCCCTCCAGACCAGAGCAAGATGGAACGTCACTCCCTGCGCTAGATCTGTGAGCTTTCATTAAATGAAAGTCATCTGTCCACATGGGAAGAGGCAGAAATAAAATATCTTCCTAAAATATCTTAGCTGGTCCTTCTTGCTTTCTGTCGCTGCCTGCTACAGACTGAATTGTGTTGCCCCCATATGTTGACACCCCAACCACCAATATGACTGTATTTGGAGACAGGGACTTTAAGGAGACAAAATAAGGTCATACAAGTGGGTCTTAATCCAATAGAACTGGTGTCCTTACAAGAAAGAAAGAGACACCAAAGATATCTCTCTCTCAGTCTCTCTCTCTGTCTCTCTCAATGTGCACAGAGAGAGGAGGCCAAGTGAGGACACAGCAAGAAGGTGGCCATCTGCAAACTTAAGAAAGAGGCCTAAGGAGAAACCAAACCTGCCACCACCTTGATCTTGACCTTCCAAACTCCAGAACTGTGAGAAATAAAGTTCTGTTATTTAAAATACCACCCGTTGATAGCATCTTGTTACAGTAGCCCCTTCAGACTAAGACACTGCCCAAACAGGAAAAAGGACTCATGTTGCATCTGTCTCTGGCCTTAATCACCCCTAAGGAGCCAGGTAGCAGGAAGATCAGAATTGGAGTTGAGAGTGGTGGTGAAAAACCTCTGAGAAAATAGGTTATTCCTCTACCAGCCAGAATAAACCCTGGGACATTCCTCCACCATAGAGGCTGGGACAGCCAGGACTGTGGTGTCAAAGGCCCTCACGGATCCTGCAGGCCCGTGCCCACTCACATAGGCACTATTAGTATCCTGAGTTTTCAGATAAGAAGAGTAAGGCAGAGAAGTTAGGTATTTGCTCAGCATCAACCAAACACCATATCATACTTTCTAGAAGTCACCTGGATGGAGCAAACCTGCTCAGGATAACAGGCAAGTCAACAGTGTGGAAAGCACCAGGTGGCCAGCATTCTACACTAGGAGAGCACATGGGCGGGCATGGAGCAGCGGCTGGATGGGGGTACCGGGAATTGGCAGGGAGGCTTCCCAGAAAAGGTGATTCCTGAGCACAGTTGATTGAACGTGAAATAGCAGAGGATTTCGAGGACTTCAACTCAGGTCAGCCCTGTGCCTTTCCACATGGCTAGCATGTGGCAAGCTGGAAGGGGGGAGATGCAATCCCAGAAAATCTCTACTGAGTGTCTCCTTCTCCCCAAGCCAGCTGTGCGTGCTAGGCATACCCCAGGCACTCCACTTCGTCCACCTTTGCACAGAGCTAACCTGTGATAAACGGAAGCCACTGTGACTTTATAGGAGGTAATGTGGGGAATGCTTAGGACTTCAGACTCTGCATCAGGCCAGCCTGGCTTTGTCTCCTGAGCCTACGACTTATTTACCAACAGAGCAACCTTGAGCAAGTTATATAATCTCCCTGAGTCTCCTTTTCTGAATCTATAAAGGGCCATCCTGGTAGTAGAACCCACTTTATTGAAGTGTTGTGAGAATTAAATAATTAAATGAGGTAATGCATATAAAGACCTTAGTAAGTGCTTGATAAATTATTATGATTGTTATGATTATCTGATTTTCCTTATTAACAATCATTATGATTTCTATAACTTAATAGAAATTCTATAATCTAATAGAAGTTCTAATAGAAGGAAATAGCTTACCCTAAAGAGTTCATGGAGGACTCCCCAAAAAGGGGGAGTGTTTGAACCGGATCTTGAAAGGTAAATTGGAGTTTATCTTTCAGGCAGAGGAAGGGAAGACAGCCCAGGCAAAAGAACAGCGAGGGCAAGGGCACGGGGGCGTGAAGCACGGCTGTGGGGGAAATGGTCTGCCTGGAAGCAGTTCAGCAAGACTCGGGTATATGGTACCAGGGTGAGAGAGAAGAGGAAGTAGCTCAAGATAGGGCTGGAGAAATGGTCAAGGGACTTGCAACAAATCCAACCCACTTTTTAAAACCCGACACAAGCTCCCTCTTCTTCCAAAAGCCTTTCATGAGCATCCTATCCCCCAGCCTTCTCTGAATTGCTATAGACCCCTGATTCTGCACCATACAACTCAGTACCTAATGATTTTTTAAAGATAGCATTATGCTTAGGATTCTTTTGTGCAATATTTTTTCTCTCTAGCTTTCTAATTCTCATGTATTACTCCTGACAAATAGTACCCAGTACATCTGTAGGAGACTTTTGTTGGTTAGTTGATTGGTTAATAACTCTTGGCTGTTTAGAGCCTTTTCTCTGTATTAAGTAAAAAGAATTCCCCTCTCAGTTCATGATGCATGATAGAGTCTTACCAGAATGTCTCAAAGTGGCCCCTCCATGCCAGGACGCTGGCGACCAAGCTCGGGACATGGGCCTGGCTGGTTCCATCTCTGTCCCCGACTCAGCACTGGCCCCTGTCTTTCTTTCACTTTTTAAGGCGGGGATACATGCAGCCTGCTCCACCAGACTGACACACAATAGATATCATGAGTAGCAGCCAATATTATCTTCATTTTTATGAGCAACTGCTTCACTTTTAGGTCCTCAAGGTATAGATCAGTCCTGTTTCTATCACAATGCTTTGTCCTGACTTTTATCATTTTTAATCACCAGAATGGAAGTGTGTTAAAGCCGTAGATTCTTTTTCCTCTGGAGACCTGCAAAAGGAGAAGAGTGCTCTCTGCTGGGAATTTGTTTCTGGATGACTTGGCCAGAAGACAGGGGAGATCTCTGCCAGTCAATTCAATGATTCCAACCCAAACCCCAACAATCATTTTTATTAGGATCACACAAGCCTTCAGGGCAATTAATCAACCACCAGCACGGAGGAGAAGCTCGCTTCTCCCACTGAAAATAGGTACCCTCACCCAAAGATCAAGTGTTATGCCTTAAGTACTTATTACAGTCAGAAACACATAGTTTTCCCCAGGAAAATACCGATGTTGGAAAAGAAAAGGCTAGAAATAGAAGATCTACAACAAAATTTTACTATTTACAAAATCTCCTGACACTGGACAGCTGTTTACTGAAAGTTGACACTTTCTGGGAAGCAAGAGTTCAAACATAGATGACTGTAAATATTCTTAATAGGATGGAAGAAATCATCTATCAATTTAATGATTCATTCATTCATTCACGGGTTCTTAACTGTATCAGATTCTGATAGAAATATTCTGATTTTCCCATTCACAAACAGTCCAGACTATAACAGTCAACTTGGATCAACCTGGAGAGCTCAGGGTTCTGGCTAGTCACTCACTGCAGGATACCACCTCCAGCCCCCCCTTTCCAGGATCCAATCTCAGCGTTTATTATTTTGTCTTGCAATTACCTATTTTTACATCTTTATCTCTGACCAGGCAGCAAGCTCTATGGGCTCCATTTAGGTCATCCTTGTGGCCCTACCACCTGCATAGAGCCTTGCACATAGTAGTTGCTTAATAAATAAATATTTGTTAAATGGTTGGATGAAAGAGGTCTGGAGTGACTATTCATTCATATATTTATTTATTTGTTCATTTAGGCAATCTCTAGCAATACCTGGAAAGGATCTTTATCTGGGGATTTTATAAACAGAACAAAAATAATAAACTGAGAATGACCGCTCTCACACACGAGGATGGGAACTGGCTCTGCCAAGTTGACGGGGTCACAGACAGGTCAGTGAATGGGTAGGTCCCGGCACGTGGGTGATTGCAAGCTAAATGAGTGGATACATGAGTAGACAAAACAAACCGTAAAGACTGGTAACAGAATTCCGAGACTAATTTTCAGCCTCAGACAGGTGTGGCTAAGGGAATTATCTGATGCTGTTCTGGTTTAGATCCTTTTTTTCCCATTGTCTTGGGATGAAGCTGCCTCTCTCGCATGAATCTCACCTCTCCACCTCAACCTACCTGCCACCCACCCACAGACGTCTGCACCTGCTCTCCGTCTTGTATCTTCAGCCTTTTCCTTTCTACTCACTCTGTTTTCATAAATACAGTCAAGATTCTCTACTCTCAGACTTAAAAACCTCTCATTTGATTGTATAGTCCCAGAAAGTTACTTTCTAATCTCCCTCCTCTCCTTCAGACCCACGATTCCTGCCATGGCATCTTCATTCACTGCCTCCACGTCACCTCTTAATCACTTCCCAGGCCCCTAAATTGTGGTTTCCACACCCGCCTTCTCATAGAGACTGCTCCTGCCAATGTCATTTGCTAAAACCAATAGCTACATCTCAGTCCTTATTTTTCCCGCTGCAGCTTTTGCCACTGTTGGCCAAGCCTTCTTAAAGTTTTTCCCCCTTAGGATTTGATGATGTTATTCTCATAGGGATTTGCCTCCACCCTTTCAGACTCAAATTTTCGGATCTTGATCCTCAACTGCTGAGGCTCTTCAAGGTTCTCTCTTCAACTCCCAGCTCTTCTTTCTTTAAATACTCATTCTAGTTGGACTCATCCAAATCCATGTCTCTAAAAACCATCTATCTGCTTGTGTCTCAAAAACACTGTCTCTCCCACCTAGAGCCTTCTCCTAAGCACCAAACTATGTATGGAGCTGCCTGTTGGACATTCAGGCACTCAGACCAGAAACCTGGTAATCACAGTCGACTACTTCAACTCCACTTGTCACCAAGATCTGTCCTTCATGCTTCCTTAAAATCTTTCAATTCCATCCAGTTCTCCCCACCCTCATATCTGTTGCCTTAATTAGGGCCACCATCACCTCTGGCCTGGATTAATATAGCTATGGACCTGGTCTTATCTCCAGGTTTCATTTTCTCCCTTGGAACTAAAGGAGAAGAAAATAGTTTTCTCTCCACCCTTCACGGTTTTTAGTCAGGATGGGCCCCTGTAACAAAAGACAGTAAATGAGTAAATCTCAAAGAATTGGCTTTGAATTCAGGCTTAAATACCACTGTCCACTGAAACAAAGTAAGAAGAGTAGGGGGAAGGTTAGTGGTGGGGAGATGCCCGGGGAAACACAGTAGACGGGGTGAGGTTTGTTACACGCAGATTGTGCCTCTCCCTTGATGAGGTCTCCAGTGAATTAGAGTCATCCTCTCCTTCTCGTGCAGGGATCGACACACCCTTAAAAATGGAGATTTCCTTCATAGGTATAAATTTCCCCAACAAAGGGGTAACTTCTATTCTGTTTTCACAGTGTCTCTGCAATTTCTCAAAATAATCAACTCAAAATAATCCTTCTGCCAAAGAGGCACATTTTGAAGTGGCACATTCTGGTCTCCATGGTCATATTTTAGAATGTCACATTCTGTTCTTTTACACAACCAAAGTGACATTTCTAAGAGACGGAACAGACCTTGCAAAGAATTCCTTCTTTCTCCCACCTTCAGCTCACTTAAATCCTTTCACAGACTGTTCTGAGGACTTCAGAGCAAGTTCAAGGCCCTGCCAATCCCTCTTCCATCCACCCCAGTCTGTTTGCAGTCCCAGAACCTCAACACATGCTTCTCCTTTCCTGGGCCTTTGCCTATGAGAGCCCTTCCACCCAGAGTACCCTTCTCTCTCCCCTCCCACACTTAGCAAACTTCAACTCAGTTTTAGATCTAGCTCAGATATCACCTTTTCAGAGAATCTTGCCTGACTCCTAGACTGAGTGAAAGGCTGTCTCCATGTTCTTATGGTTTAACCCCATCGTGGCCTACCCCTGCCCCATGGTGTGCCAAAAACAAGGAGCAACTTGAAGGTTTTTAACCTCAGTGTCCCTAGTCTAGTGCCTAGTACATGTGAGGCATTTAATAATTATTTTGTTGATGAGTGAATGATCGATAGAAGGAAGGGAGGGAGGGAGAGAAGAAGGAAGGAAGGAAAGAATAGCTATGTGAATGAAATTATTTGTACCTCTTAATTTCACTCCACTTTACATATCTATAATGCCTTCTAGTAACTGACAGGTTAACTGTAGGCTTTAGAGGCTACTGGGCCAATTAGCAGACATGTATTGAGTACCTAATGTGTGAAATACCCAGTGTTTGGGAGTTTGGGAGTAAACAGACTAAGGCTGCAGTTAGGTCCCTCCCCTCCATCCTTGAAAAAATTGTCTTCCATGAAACCAGTTGCTGGTGCCAAAAAGGTTGGGGACTGCTGGACTAAGGCTCTGCCAGCTGTTAGCTAGGCATTTTCTAGCCTCTCTCAGCCTCAGTTTTCTCATCTATAAAAACAGGGGTCATAATATCTACTTCTCAGGGTTGTTGGGAGAATTAAAAGAAAACGTGTTTCCTCCAGGCATGTGCTAGTTTCCCTACCAAGTAAGCCCTCAGCAAAAGCTCCCTTCTTCCCTCTCCACCTGCCTTGCCCTCTCATGAATCTGCAACTCCCCCTGGGATCTGTTAAAACTGAATTGAAATGAGGGGAATGTACCTCCAACCATGCCTGGAGAGCTGACACATCTAAGTGGGATGGCAGAAATGCACACCCTTGGTTTTAAAAGGTGAGTGACTCCCAGGGAGCCCACATGGTACCCAGGAAAGCCACACCTAGAAACCGGTGTGGCAAAGGCCCAGGAAAGGAGAAGCATGTGTTGAGGTCCTGGGACTGCAAACAGACTGGGGTGGATGGAGGAGGAGTTGGCAGGGCCTTGAACCTGCCCTGAAGTCCTCAGAACAGTCCATGAAAGTCCATCTCCTCTGCAGGTACTGAGCTGGGTTTGTACGCAGCTGAAGCACCACTCTCCCTCTCAGTCTAACCAGGACCATGAACTCAGGTATTGGCCCACTAGACTTTCTTACTGCATCTGGAGATGGCCATGACATCCTCTTCTTCCAAAGCCTCCATAGTTGCCCATATGCTATAGGATAGCACCCCAACTCCTTGACATGACATGCAAAGTCCTCTGAGGCCTGGCTTCTCCCTCCCTCTGCAGCCCGTCTGCACTCTCCTCTAACTACACCAAGCCTTTGTACGAACACGGTCCCCCAAATACCTTGTTCTCCAGCACCTCTGGGCCTCCTTCGTGCCGTTTCCTCTGTCTAGAACACTCTGTCCCCCGCTCAGTGCCTGGCAAAGTCATCTTCATGCCCTGAGGACTGGCTCAAGGACTAGTATCAACTCCCTCATGTGGCTTCCCCAAGTCTGGGTCTGCTGTCCCTCCTTGGTGCTCCCTCCACAGCCAACTCTGTTGCCATTTCCTGATTAACTCTTCCTCCCCCATTTGCTCTGAGCTTGGCAAGAGCAGAAGCTCAGTCTTAGCCAATGCCAAATCCTCCACCCGCCACACAGGGCCCCAAATGCCACAGGTGTTCATTAAAGGCTGTTGGACTGAATTGAACCACTGGGCTCCAGGGAGTCACCTAACAGGTGCCCCTGACTGCCTGAGTCACATCTGAAGATTGCTACCATGTAGTCACCTGGCAAGCTGAACCATCCTTTTGTTTGACCTATGCCCACTCAGAGGCCATGTGGGCTGAGAAAGGCAGAGTCAAAGCCAATAGGGTGTGGCTGGAGGAAGCAGAGCCAGAGCAAAGGTCCAAATTAAAATCAAGTTAAAGGAAATGCATAGCCATAAGTATTAGGCTACCCACTAAATGTGTCCTTTTAAACATTTTACACAGTACATACAATGAGCCAGGTGCACTCTGAGTGCCTTGGTCCAGGGCCATACCACCCTGCATGCGCCCGACCTCGTCTGAGTGCCTTAATACACCGGCTCATTTAATCCGCACAACCACTGTGTGAGGCTGGTCCTGTTGTTATTTCCATTTTACCTATGGAGGAAACTGAGGCATAAGGAGATCAAGTAGCTTGCCCAAAGTCATAAAGCTGGCAAATGACAGAGCTTTTGTGAAGGGCAAGGTGAGCCCAGAAATAGGTGAAGAAGACATGCCTTCCAAGGCAGAACTAATCCAGAGGAGGGTGCTGAGCAGCATGAGGAATAGGCCAGCCCATGCAGCTGGGCCACTCACCCCATCACTACCTCAATAACCCATTGTGTGTGCACATGTGCCTCACTCTGCGATGACTGTGAAGAACCAACAGGTTCAGTCCCTGGCCTTACGGTGCTCACAGGACAGTGGAGGAATTGGGCAAGTAATCACACATATAAGTAAATGAGTATATATTGCAGAAAGTGCTAGAAGGGGAAATCCCAAGGTGCCATGAAATTGAAGAGAAAGGGGTAGCTATTAAATGTTAGGAGCCAGGAAATGGCACTCTTGCTGAGACAGGAAAGATGAGTTAGCCCAGTGAGGGAGGAGGGGGAGAGAGTTCCAGTCAGAAGGAGCCGAGTGTGCAGAGTTTCCGAGGCAGGAAGGGGTTTGGACACTCGAGGAGCCAGAAGAAGGCCAGAGGCCGGTGTGTCTGAGAGACACAAAACAAGGTTGGCAAGTAGGCATGGGCCAGATCACTCAGGACTTTGGAGCAGAGCATGTGGGGAGGAAAACAATGGCAGCCAGAAAGGGAAGTCGAGGCAGGTCCTGAACGCCAGGCTGAAAAGTCTGTGCTTTATCGTTGAGGTGCAAGGATGCTGGGTCAGAATTTGGGCATGTCACTTTAGAGATTAAAATAAGAGATTAAAAATAAGAACAACCGAAAGTGTGTGTGTTTGGGGAGAAATGTTCAGAAGAGAAAAAGAAAAAACAAAAAAAGTGGTCCAGCCTTGAAAGAGTTAACCCCTTCCTGCCCTTGATAACTTCATCAGCCCTAGCACTCTGCAAAATAATAAGCTATCATTTATCAGCATTCTACAAGGTAGCATTTAAAACTGAAGCAGGGCAATAAATCAGGCACATATAATTTGAGCCCTGAAGTATAGTAATTCTTCTTTTAATGCAACATCTGGTATAGATAATACAATTTGCAGGGGGCAGGGAGCAGGGAATGCCGTGCAGAGCTCTCATTATTGTGCCAGCAGGGCTTGAAGCCCTGTTTCCCTCCCATCTTTCCAGCAACACTGAGGACTTTAAAAAAAAGCATTATTATTATTCCCTTGGCTGGCCAAAAGGGGAGTCGAGTTAATTATAGACTTGTTTGTCGGTTATTAATTAAACCCCAGCTAAACATAAAAACACAGGGGAAGTGCCACTTCCCACTCCTGCTTCCAGCTTCTCAGAGCTAAGGAGCTGACGTTCTTGCCTTTGCAGTCCGCCCTGTGTCCTGTTTCCTCTGCGGATTTTCTCAGGAGGGTCCCAGGGCCTTTGCCCTGTGTGCAAACAAAATCTTATTTTTAGCTGGGAAGGAACACAAAATTGAAAGCTCTCAAATGGTAGGGGACAATGGGAGGAAGCTTGCAGACACTGACCGAGCAATGCTGGGGGCTGCCACACCCTCCTGCTCCTCTGCAGCCTCCCAGGTCTGCAGGCCTCCTCAGTCCTTGGTCGGATGTCCCCAGCTTCACCTGCACACTTCTGCAAGGCAGCTCTACAAAGGGAGTGATGAGAAGGATGAGCTTTGTGGCATATGGACCAGGGCTCCCAACTTGCCCCCACTTACAAGCACATGACATTGAGCAAGTGACTTCACCTCTCTGTGCTTCAGTTACCTCCCCTCTAAATGGAGATGCCAACAGCACCCACCCCCTCCGTGTGCTACAAGCTTTAGGTGAGGCCAGGTTTGGCAAGTGCTTAGCTATGGTTGCTAATAAATATTAGTCTCTTTTCCTGCATTCCTCCACTCCTCTGGGAAGGCAGACTTCATGTCTGTATATCCCACATAAACATGGAATTCTAGCAGGGGCACTTGTGACCTGGGCATGTCTCAAAACACTTCTACAATTCTGTTTTCTCACCTCTAACATGGGAGACCAGAACCCACCAAAGAGACCCTTGGAAGAATTAAATTAAATAATAGGAACAGCTCGGTGCCTGGCTCTGACCAGATGCTTAGTATATGGTAGTTACTGAATTATCTGAGGACAATCCTCAGTATAATTAAAGAAGGGATTGTCACACCAGTGTCTGTCACATAAGAAAGAAGAGACATTAGTTAAAGTGAATTACACTAAGCTAGCCTCATTTCCCACGGAGGTTGAGACACTAAATTACCAGATCAAGAATACTGCATAGATGTCATGTAAAGACAAGAGAATTTGCCAGATTCCTTGGCAAAATCTAGCTAGACCATCTACCTAGCCTCCTCAAAATCCTCCAGTGGGCAAGTTCTCTACTTACCCACAGAGGGCCGTGGCCATGACTGTCTGATTAGCCTTACCCGTGCTGTTCTGGGACAGGAAGAGACAGAGACAGAGCCTTCTGACCACCAGTGAGTTCCTCAAAACAACATTTCTCAATGTTGCTAGTCACATGGATGAAAACAGAACAGTCACATGGATGAAAACAGATTTCCAGAGAAATCTGCAGCTAAAATGAAACTTGAGGGAATCGTGCATGTGACTTCCAGACTCCTAGCACAGTGCTCTTTGCTCATCCCTGTGCGGCCAGAGCAAGCTGCAGACTGCAGACTCAGCTTCCAGACTTCCCGATCCCGCCCTTCAGAGCAGCTGTGGACAGCATCATTCGGTTCCATTCAGTTGTTCTCTCATTTTTATTCAGTTTTAGGTGTATTGTTTCAGTTTATTGTTTCTACTTCCCACCCATCTCCTAGTAGCCATCATAGACTCGGATTGAAGTGCTCGTGTTGCTGCCAAGGTGCCTGTAGCACAGATGCTGAAGATACAGTGATGAACGGGACCTGTGAGATAGCTACAGGAGAGACACAAGTAATTACACAAATAGTTATTTAATCACAACTTCACTAAGCACTGGGTGCTAAAGAGCATATAACAGAGGGACCAGCTCCAGTATCTTATCTGATCTCCTGAAAATCTCCCATGAGTGGTGCATAAATTGTTATGGTCATTTCGAAGGTAAAAGTGAAGCCAGAGAGGTCACATAATAGATACAACACAGAGTCATTGTGGAAGGAAGGAAAAGAGGGAGAGAGGGAGGATAAGACATTTGCGAATTGTAAAGTGCTGTATGTATGAAAAGATGACAACAACTGTCACTCCCGCACTCAGAGACACCAAGCTTGAGCTTCCATTGCAAATGTAAAGCATAGCTGATGTGAGAGTTTCCACGTTGCTTTCCTTCCTCCAGCCTTCTGTGGGGTGGGAAGGGGTAGGGACATGGGAAAAGGGGATCTCACAGTAGATACCTACGCTATATTCTGTGACCTGACAAATAAAATTCTTTGTATATCAACCAGTAACTTGAACTATTCAACCTCTTCATTGTTCTCCTAGTTTGCAAGAAGTGGCCAATAACCAGGATTACTGTCACTATTAAATGGAACAACACATAGACAGCCTGACATGTACTGGGTGCTTAGAAAATAGCAAGAGTTCCCTCCCCTCCCCTCCTCTTCCTTCCCCTCTTCTCCTCTCCACTCCCAAGGTCTTCATTTCACAAGAAGATGAACCAGCACCCTAGAAGCCTAGTAGGAGGTTGCTGTCAGAGGCATGCCCTGCCCTGTCAGTATGTGGCTTTGGTCTTGGCTCCAAGGACTTAAAATTTGAAAGGAAATATGACCAGCCTGCCCCTCACTCCTAATTTCCCCTTTACTGTTCATGGCCTCCCAACTGCATGAAGGGCAGAGTACTACTGAGGAAAAGGAGGTGGGGTGGGGGGAAAAAAAGGGTAGTAGGGGAAGGTTCATGGTTTTTAGTTGCATCTCTGAGAGCTTATGACTAGTTTAATAAGAAAGTGTCTTCTTCCCATTCTCCAAGAATTGAGAAGTGATACATTTGCAATTCTCCTTAAACACAGAAAAGCTTCGGTAGGCATCCAAAGTGGAGTTTGACTGTTGCATTCCGAAGTTTTAAAGATCCAAAGTCTACAGAATTGTTACATCTCCCAGGTCCTCTACATGCAGAACTGATTGTAGAACTTACCCTTAAAGAAGCTTTCACTTTCCCAGAAGAGCCGACATGCTTCTTTCTGGTGACAAGAAGGACATGTCCCAACCCCTACCCTGTGCCTAGCTATGTCCTAGGTGCCAGGTGGCTGTGGCTGGGGTGAATAATACAGTGGCAACCTTGCCTGTAAAGGTGACTGGTGACCCTCTGCAGATTAGATGTAGCAGGTTGGAATGGTTAGGAAGTAGCAGAGCAAGAAGTAAACCGGCTCACTGCGAAGTAGTGTTTATTATTAAGCAGCTACAAAGTGTTGGATGCTTTCTCAGTGTTGGGTCTTCCCTTTCAAAAAGTTGTATATTTGGCCCTCCCAATGACTCTTAGGGGTAGGAATTTCTAGACACACGATCAGAGATGTTACTTATACCTTATTGCGTAGGAGGACACTGGAGCCCAAAGACCATAAGTGGCAGAGCTAAAATTCAAACTTGGGTCTGACTCCAGAGCCCATTTTTATCTGGCTGTCACACAGCCACCAAAGAGCATGAGAATGTGAAGCTTAAAACAAATAAAATTATTACAGTGGGCAGAAGAACTCAAAACTCACAGCAAGGAGGGGAAATTCATTATTGGGGGAAAATAGCACCTCATTTTTCTTAAATTATAACCTGGTAAATTAATGGTCCCCATGTCCTCAAGAAAAGGTTAGAATATGGGCAGGATCCTCCACTGAAATAGGCAGGGAGGCATGTAATTGGTTTTAGAAAGACTTCCATCCAAAATCATTAAATCAAGTTTTGGCACATGAAAGGGTAAACTTCAGTTATTGGAAAATTTACTTAGGTGACACAGCTCATTTCCTGATGAAGCCAGATTAATGGGACATTACCGAACCTAATTCCTCTAGAAGTCATGACTCACCTCTCCTCCTGCTGGGCTGCCTGGAGCTTTCCATGTGCTTGGCCTCCTGCCCTCTCTGAAAACCCAAGGACTGGGACGGGAAACTCAGCCCCCGGAGAGAACTAGAAGAAACAATTTTTTTTGTTCTTTACCGCCTGGTTCTCCACTAACTAGCTCTTAAACTAAGTGGCATCTGAAAAGCCAAATTAGATCTCCCTCCCACCAAGTTGTAGATACAGTTACTTAGAGGAGGCCCGAGAAGATCAAGATGGCCAGATGGGCAAGACTTGGAAAGAGCAAGATCAGGGGTGGAATCAAGGAGTTCTGGGGGTGGACCCCTCAGAAAGGGTACAGAGCATGAGCTTATTTGTGTCTGTATAGATATTCACCAAAAAGTATTATCCATTACAAAGGAAGACTCAATAATCAGATGGCCAAGATGTTCTATTCTGTGGTTAGGTAGTTTCTTTCCCTAGCCACCCTGATGTCTGTTCAATGGGCTCATGAACAAGATGGCCAGGGTTAGCAATGCTGTAGCCAGATCAACTTTGGCGAGAAGTCTATGGTCTTAAACCCATGCATGAGTGAGTGTCCAACCCATCAACAGCAGAGACCAATGCAGAGCCTAGGGTATTGCATCATTTCCAGGGAAAGCATTCAGCCACTGGCCTGATCAGACCCCTTGAATCATGTAGGGGGCAACGATTTTTCCTCACTGAGGCAGATATCACTATGTACATGGATTTGACTTCCTTGACCACAACGTTTCTATAATACCACCATCTATAGGCATAAGAATGCCTTATTCTCCATCATTAAATGAATACAACATTGCTTCTGACCAAGGAGATCATTTTACAGGAAAAGAGTGGGACAATGGGCTCATGACTATGAATCTTATCATAAATTTCATCACTCAGGGGCAGATAGTCTAATAGAATGGTGGAATGACCTATCGAAGACTCAGTTATGTTGCTTGCTAGATGACAATACTTGCAAGATTGGGGTACTATGCTTCAAGATGTAATATATGTTCTGAACCACCAGTTCATTGTTGATGTCATTTTTCTACAGCCAGAATTCTTGGGTGTGAGAACCATGAAGTGGAAGGAGCTACTTTTGCCCTTAACTCTAATGACCCATTCACAAAAGTTTTGCTTCTTGCAAATTTGGGCTCTGCTGGTTTAGGAGGTCTTAGTTTCCCAGGAAAGAACGTTTCTACCAGGGGACATAACAGTGGTTCGTTGGAAGTCAAGACTGCCAACTGGCTGCTTGGTGCTCATACCATGGAACCAGCATGACTAAGAACACAGTACATTCAGATCTAAGGGTTTAGACCCTCTAGGAATGAAGATTAGGGTCATTCAATCAGGTAAAGAGCTGCGACCATCTGATGTTCTAACAGAGAGCACAGGGAACGTAAATTTGGCAGTGGAAGGAGGAAGGTCTTAATAAAACTATGTCCCTGCAATCAGTTGCAGAAATTAGGAAAGTTGCAACCATCAACCAGTCATCTTCAATTTCCCTAATTCCTCCCTAGCTTCTGAATAAAGTCCAGGTGCATTCATCTGACTAACAAAAACTAGGTGCAAGAGATTTCTCTGGAAAAGAGATTGTCCTATCTTTTCAGCTTCTCTAGCAAGAGATTCTCTACCTTCTATTGAAATTAATAAGATAGAGAAGGAATAAGAGGTTTAATACTCTAGGAAGCCAAGAAGACTAGGTAAGGAGTGAGGCAAGTAGCTAAAAGGGAAACGTCATCCTATCGAGAGCAACCCGTGCAATGATTCAGAGCTGTCTTGAGAGTGCCAATCATTCCATGAAACTGGGATGTAGAGCGGGGAAGGCGGGAAAAATATTGTTGGCTCTGGTGGGAAAGTTAAGCCACTTGGCCAACATCACACATCTTGATGGGTGGTAGGACTAGAACTCAAACACGATCACTCTGGGCCATGCCCCATTCCACCACCACAGGTGGCTGAGGAGAGAACCTGCTAGTTCTCCTTGCTCCTTGCTGGTGGAGAGATGAACACTCAACCTGAAGGCAAAGGATTGAATATCCCAGGCCAGCATCATCATAAAACTACATTAGTGCAGTTGTTCCATTCCTAGTTGAACACTAAAACTTTTCCCTGAGATGCAAGTGTGGGGCCCAAGGAGATCCCAGAGTGCTCACTGGAAAGAAACTCTTGGTTCCACAGCAGCAGGTTTTGCAAAATGTTTAGTCCCACTTTTCAAATGCAAGCAAACCCTAGCCATTCCCTATTCTAAGTCTAAAACCAAAACTTTTATTTCCTTTGTGGAAATAAGGAATGGTCCACGTGAGAATAAAATATGCTACTGACAAAAGGGAAGGAGAAGAAAAGAGAGCCTAATTTGGCCATTGCTAAAAAAGCAAAACAAACAAACAAAAGCCTGGGGAGCAAGGCCCACAGCTGCCTCCTCAGGAAGTCCTATTAATGAGGACAATGGCAGGATTGTTCTCTCCTGCAGAAAGAACCCTTGCAGTCCCCAACCTGGGAGCCACTCACTGTCTATTTCTATTTCTTTCCTTGAAATACAATTTATTGGAAATTCTGCCAGATCTCCAGGGGGGAAACAAAAGACTGGCAGTAAAATGAAACACCTAATTAACGGAGAGAACTGTTCCACTGTTGCCAGAGGACTTTCTGCAAGACTCCAGGCTCCCTGAAGAAAGGAGCTAAGGGAGGGAGGATCAATAGTTACAGGTGCCCGGATCAACTGGGCACCTGTAACTATTGCACTGCTTAAGGTTACTGAGAAAGTTAAATGACTTAATTAATCAAAGCACTTAGAAAAGTACACATGGTTTTATATGAGTATCACCACTATGTTAGGTAATCCATTGTTCCAAACATATCTCACATTATCCTTGCAACAACTCTGGGTTAGGGCTCATTACACCCAATTCACAGGTAGTAAAATTGAGGAGCAGGAGAGTTAAGCAGTCACTTACTGAAGCCTTATACAGCTGTAACACGGTGGAACCAGCACTAAAATCCATAGCTCTACAATTTTAGACCTGAGACATTTCCAGAATATCACACTGCTCCCTTCCCCTAGGACAAAAGGGCTTTCTCATCATTTTGTCCATTTGCAGCCTCAGAAGTTTCACCATCGTCCTTGGTTTGCTTAGGGCCCACGGTCCCCTGCCTCTGTGCTGGTCAACAAATATAGGTCAGGTCCTGGGGACTAAGGAGAGAGAGCCCGGGAACAAGCAAACCTTGGCAGACGGTATCTGGACAGTTACGATCAAGAGAGAGGAGAGTATTCATAAAAGGGGTGGATGTGAGAAAAGGGAGACAGAAAGGAAAAGGTGAGAGAGGAAGAAAGTAGCCCCATTTGCATTTTTGCATTTATCTGTTTGTATATTTGTATCCTGCCTTGATTTTAAGGGATTATTCAGCAGGATAACTTTGAGTTCCACTTGAAACAGCAAGTTTCCAATGAGTCTCCTTGAAGTCTCACCCAGGTGACTTTTTCAACTTTGATTTATCAGTTTTCAAAACAATATAAGGCCTTGGCAACCAGCCTTCTTCTCCTTCTACCATCTGCCTTCTTTCTGCAGAAACCACAAAGTAAAGCATCTAGCAAAATGCTTGATACATAGTAGATATTCAAAATTGTAAGATGGATGCAGAGCCAGCAGGTCGCCCCAGACAGTTCCCAGTGGATTTATTAAACTTCCAATCTGCCCCCCAGGGGTTTGAGCAGATGCATTTGTGCAAGCCCTTCCCTGCCTTCCTCCCCATACCCCCTGGGAAGTCCTCTCCTCAGCCAAGATGGCAGGGGCTGCGGGCTTGTTGCATTTGCCTGTGTGTTTGTGTGTATATGGCTGTCTTCCCGCAGAGAAGCCAGCATATGAAGTCCCACCCTCGCCCCTCAGTCCTAAATTGAAACAAGCTGGCTGCCAATTGTGAGCGAGCACAGCTCACACCAGCTGGACCCTGCTCACAGCTTTAGAAAATGCTGTTTCATGTTCAGATGCAAATGGCTATTTCCTCTCTAGAGCATGCCCTGGACTGTGTTCCAATTTGAACGGGGAGGAGAGGGGAGCAGGGGCTCTGGAAAAACATTCGGCCCGGGCTGTCAGGATGAATTATGCTGCCCTGAAGCTTTCCTTGAATTCAGAGAGTGGTCAGTGCTCTGTAAGAGGTGCAGAGAGCAGAAGAGTGATGTTCCCCAGAGTCCCCAAGCAGCTGTTCCTGTCCTCCATCCCCACTGCCAACCCCAAGAACCAGCACTCGTGGCCTGATCCTACAGGACTGCCGATGCCTCTGAATGGGTTCTCCTGCCTCCAGGAGTGCCCTCTCCAACCTATCCCAAATGCATGCTGTCAGAGGGATTGAATCATCTATTTGTTCAGGAATTAGTTATTAGATACCTACTCCGTGCCAGATACTGTTGCAGGGACAGGGAAAACTGTCCTTAGGAATCTTATATCCTAATGATCTTTCTCAAAGCACAGTTCTCAGCATGTCATTCCCCTGCTCTCACTCAGAAGTCTTCAATGGCTCCCTATGGCTAATTGTATACAAACTAGACTTCTTAATACAGGTTAGGCCCTCCACGCTCAGACTGGAATCTGCACATACAGTCTTAAGGTTTCTTCCTTTATTGTTTATTGTTTATGATCCAGTCACGAGCCTTTTGGAAATCTCCCCAACCTGCTAGGTGCAGCTCCAATGCCACCTCTTTGGAACCGTCAGGATTCCTCCTTCCTGTGTTCTCACGGCACTATCCCAGAAACTTACAGTGAGGGCAAATGGCAGAGATTATCCAAAAATCAAATTTACTTTTCAATAATCCAATCCCCCAGGCCTCATTCTGTGTTAGAATGAATTAATTCATATTGTGGCAAACGTGACTCATCCTCCCTGATGTGAGGGTTTAACTAGAACTTACTGAGGCCTAATATGTGCCAAGTACTATGTTACATGCTTTCATTTATTTTATCTCTTCCCATCCTCTATGTCTCCTATGTGCATGTAAGAAAACCAGACTCAGAGAAGTGAGGTAGTTAATCCAAGGTCACACAGCTAGGAGGTAACAGACTACCAATTCAAAGCCAGGTCTAACAGGCTCCCCTTCCTCATTCCTGGAGCCATCTCTCCCCACCTGGAGCACACAAACGCTGTAGTGCACAGTGGTGTACTGGGGGTGCCTCTGCAGAGTTACAAGATAAACACTGGACGTTTACCTGGGGCATCCTTTTCAGTACTGGTAAGCCATTTAAATACGATTTGATATCAAGAATAGCTACATTAAAACAAAGCCAGCTGTTGCATATTATGGAGTGGAATTTCAAGATTGCATGAAGTTTAGAGATGAAATGCAAGCCTTCCAATCCATTTTGCACCAGAGGAGGGCTGCTTCGGGCTGTGCTCCAGGCCTCCCAGCTGGTACCCATTCAGTCTCCTGTGTCGTGAGGGCAAATTGGATAAAAAGTCGTTTTTTAAATATTGTAATTTCTTACTGAACTGTGTATACTCTTCCCCTCCTAAGAGTTGGACCTTGCATGTGACAGGTGACTAATGCCTTTGACTGCATGATGTGTTAAGGATGAGTTGATTCCTCTTCTCTTGTAGCATCTTCAGTCCTACAGGGTCCTTAGCTGCCCTACCTTAAAGAAAAGCATAGCAGCACAATTCAAAGTTGCAAAGATGTGAAAACAACCCAAGTGTCCATCAATACATGAGTGGATTAATAAAATGTGGTATATGTATACCATGGTACTACTCACTCCCAAAAACAATGGTGATCTGGCAGGTCTTGTATTATCCTGCATGGAGCTGGAGCCCATTCTACCAAGTGAAGTATCACAAGAATGGAAAAACAAGCACCACACGTACTCATCATCAAATTGGCACTAATCGATCAACACTTATGTGCATATATGGAAGTAACGTTCATCAGGTGTTGGGCAGGTGGGAGGGAGGAGGAGAGGATGGGTAAATTCACACCTAATGGGTGCAATACACACGGTCTGGGAGAGGCATGCTTGTATTTCTGACCAGGTTGGTGCAAATGCAATAGATGTAACCCAAATATTTATACTTCCGTAAAAATTTGAAATAAAAAAAAGCATAGTGGTAGAATGTCAGTCACTGTGTCAAACGATAGGAGAGGTTTATGTTGTAGGAGCTGTGAAGAGGAGAGATCTCCATGTTCCTCAAATGACTCTATTCTGCATAATTTAGCACTGATTCTAGCTGGTGTTGACTAGAAGCAAGGCTGGGTTTCCTGAGCACAAATAAGCTCTGGAGACCATGTGTTTTGGGTTTTATTTTAATTATCTGGCAGAAACGACTCAAATGTAATATATAGCACATGAGCCACCACACCCCTCACCTCCCTACCTCCCATGGCCTTGGCAAACTTGGCTAATTAGTCACAAACCTCAATCCTTCTAGAGCCCAGACTTAACTTTAGGCTCCTTCTCAACACAGCAGTCAGGCAGCCGCTACAAATGGTACAAAATTGGCACAAGAACAAGTCTCTTTTCCTTCCCCGATCTGGAGCACAGTCCTTGAGTGAAGAGGCAACTTCAATTCTTCCCAGGTCAGTTCAACAAGCACTGAATACCTGCTTTATATATGCCCACGTGGCACCGGAGAGCTGGCTCTAAAGAGAAATCAGAGCGTGCGATCTCCTCTATAAAACCCTTTCAAGGCTTCACATTCCCTACAGGATAAAATCAGCATCATTTCCTGATATTCTGTGTCCTCCATGATCAGTCCCAGCGAGACAGGCTCTTCTTGAGGCACATCCACACGGTGGCCTGCACTCCAGCCACCAGCGGTCTCCCACCTGGCCATTCGCCCTTCTATGCCGTAGCACACCTGCTGTCCTGGCCTGGAGCAACTTCCTCCCTCTCTCCTCTGGATCAGTGGTTCTCAAACTTAAAGGTACGCTGGAAACCTGGTTAAAATATAGATTGCTGGTTCCCCATACCCAGAGTTTCTGATTCAGTAGGTCTGGGGTGGGCCCCAAGAATTTGCCTTTCTTACAATTTCCCAGGTGACGCTGGTGCTACTACCAGTTTGGCGAACACACTTTGAAAACTGTGGCTCTAGATGCCTCTGGCCTGTATTTCAAGCCCAACTCAGGCTTCCGTTCCTCCAGCAAGCCCACTCTGAGTGGCCGCCTACCACATTGTGTTAGATGCCTCTTCTGGGCCCCACATCCCGTTGTTTCCTCTGTCCTAGCACATAAAGGATTATGTAGACATTACCTGTCAATTTAAGCTCTCTGAGGACTCCAGCTCAAACATGTGTTATTCATCCCCATATCCTCATACCTCACAAGTGCCTAGGACATGGTAGAGGTTCATTAAATGTTGTTAAATGAACGCAAACCCTCATGAAAGCACAGAGCAAATGGAACCAAATTTTAAGGAAATGCATGATGTAATGAAGAGAAATATTATCCCTGTGTGCCCATCCTCCCTCACCTAGAATACTGCCTCAGTCTCCGCCCTGGTCTCCAGATCTTTAGTCTGAACATTCCCCTTCTATTCCTCACACTGATTCTGCCATGCTACTGCTTAAAACTCTTCCATGATCCCATGTGGCCATCAGGAAAAAGGCCAAATTTCTCATCCCAGCATTCAAAGACCCGGTGCGGGCCCCAACATAATTTCCAACCTTACTTCTCATACACACTGCGTTCTTAAAAATCCCCAACTGATTTATGCTCCTGTGCTATTTCTTCCACAAAGAATGTCCTTCATCCTTTTCTTCCTGGAAAACTTCTGTTTATGCTTCAAGGCCCAGATCAAACACCACCATCTCCATGAAGCCTTCCCCGATTATCCCAGGCTTCTGACTTATTCTCATAGCAAGCTGTACTTCCCTTTGTTATAACACTGAGACAAGTAAACAACCCTTTCTCTTACCCAGGAAGCTCTCCCTACCAGACTGTGTGTGTTCCTAAAAGACTGTGGTTCACGTCCATTTCTCCAGCCCCTACCAGAGAGCCTGGTCTATAGGAGGTGCTCAGTGATTGTTTTTCAGTCTGACTTCTACCCTGAGGAATATTACTATAAAAGCAAACTTGGGTTTTGTGAGCTCCAACCTCCTTCAAAATTCCTTTACAATCTCTACCTCAAAAAGACCATTTCACTTATACTAAAACTAGGGCAAATCTCATTACAACCCCTCCCCCCCAAAAAAAGCAAAAAAAAAAAAACCTGGTCCCTGCTTGTCCAATCCACAAGCCCCATAACATCCCTAGTTCCTTTTCAGGGGGACCAAAATGTGCTTACATAATCAAATCGTCAGAAGAAGAATATGGTGAAACCTGCTTAACAGATGGGGTGGCCTCAGTGTCTTCACATAGACTTGGGTGAAGAGCAGAAATTCAAGGGGCCTTTGCAGACCCTTTGTGCACGAATGCACAAGCATCCTGTAATGAGAGTCCAAGAGATAGGGAAACAGGCAGGGCAACACAGAGACCAGGAAAGAGACAGAAGAGAGAGAGAAAGAGAGAAGCAAAAGACAGATGGAAACATGGGAGACATTAAAAAGAAAAAAGAAAGACAAAGAGGACCAGGCACGGTGGCTCGTGCCTGTCATCCCAGCACTTTGGGAAGCTGAGGCGGGAAGATCATTTGAGCCCAGGAGTTCAAGGTTAGAGTGAGCTATGATCACGCCACTGCAGTCCAGCCTGGGCAACAGAGCAAGACTCTGTCTCTGCAGAAAAGAAAAGAAAAGACAAAGATAGCAAATACAGCAAGAGATAAAAGAAGACAAAAATAGAAAAAGAGGTAAAGAAACACAAAAAAAGAATGATAGAGAAGGAAAGAGAGACTTTGACCAAAAAAAAAAAAGAAGAAGAAAAGACACGTACAAATACACCTATAATGCAAGTAGGTAAGAGACACAATGAGAAACGCACTGAAGAGAGACAGACAGACACGGGCAGCCCATGTCGTGAGCTGCTGCGCTGCAGTAACTGGCTCATGGTGAAGACTAAGAAACGTTTTTGAATGAATGTGGAGTGAAGATGGACAGGAAGAGACACACAGATGGACAGGATGGAGCAGGATGGAGCTCAGACTTGGAGCCTGCTGTTTTCTCACTACGTACTCTACAAGCAATGGAAAAATAATAAGTTGGCCAAGAGCATGAACGAGCAAGAGTTGTCTCCAATTTTGGCAATGGCCCTGAAAACCTAAAGAGCTCATCAGGAACACGACGTCTTGTAGCCCCCCAAGAGCCGGGCCAGCTCTGGGAGGAAGCTGAACAGATCATAAAAATCTTTTCTAAGATCAACACAGTAATAAGCCATTCATTCCATCTGTGACTGGCTCCACAGGGCAGGACAAAGCACACTGCACGGGGAGTCTGCCTGGTTTCTGATCCGGGCCTTGTCACTAACTCGCTCAGGCATCCCCTTGGCAGCTCCCTGTCCTTGTCCAGGCCCCAGGATTCCCGATTATAAAAGGAGGCAATTGGATCAGATAATTTTTCCCACCTTGTTTTTAAGTAAAACAATTATTTTTTCTTAACAAAATCATGGGCAGAAGTCCAATATATAAAACTGATTAAAAATTAAAAGTGGAATTTCTGTGGTTCAAGTTAGATGGGAGCTCAGAGCTGTGCTCACTCAGCCTGCCCTGCCCATGAAGATAGCTCCACCGAGAACCAAGGTGCCAAGGAACACAGTGAGAAATCACCGAACCCTGAAGTTTGAAGGGAGTCTGACATCCACTGTGTCTCTATTCTGCACAGCCTAGACGTCTACAGCCCAAAAGGCCTCAATGGCTCGAGTGCCCGGTACCACCCTTTGTCCTGAGGGAGTGGGGACCCTGCCATGGGCCTGCAGATGAGAGAGAGGCCCTGCATATTACAAACATACACACAAAATAAACTCTTGAAAGAGCACATGGGCACCTCTGTCATTGAGGGCTGGGGCTCAGCACACAGTGCAACCTGTCACCAACAGCCCTTCTCCTGGCTAAGCCGTTCTTCAGACTCCAGGAAAAAGGTTCTCTTTCTCTTTCCCTGCATCCTTGAATCAAATGACGACTAGGTCCAAGTGCCGTGACAGTTTGTGCTGCCATCATCAGAGACAACCCTGCTTCTCCGAGTGGACAGAATTGAGACATGGAAGAGCCTGGGTAGGAGAAAAGACAGCACCAATACAACGGATTGCTGCACGGCAAAGCATCGCTTCCCGGTAGCACAGGGAGTCCACTTTCTTAATTTTTTTTTAACATTCCAATGCATAATTCCAACGGTATTTACACACAAGTACAATGTGCACATGGCAAGAAATGCTATGTGACATTAAACAATTGCTTAGAAATTTGTGTATAATTAGGTCTAGATGAAATGTGAGTGAAGTGTGGTAATGACTTTATAAAAGGGCGACTAGCCGTCGAGTGTTAGAATTTTTACTGGTTTTATTTTTATAATAATATTTAAATGTTCTTATTAAAATTTTTTTAAATTACACAAAATTACCGCTTTATTTAAATATTTTAAAAATTTTGATATTCAGTTAGAATACTTTATATTTTGCCTTTTGATTTGAGTATCTTATAAAAATAACTCTGAAAAACATGAATAAAACAATGATTTTTATTTTTATGTTTATTGATGAAATATTCAAATTATATATGCTTTTAATATAATTACAAATTCAATTAAATTTAATTGAATTTAATTACAAATTCAATTAAATTACAAATTCAATTAAATACAAATAAAATAAAATTATTTTATTTTAATCCTTTAAAATAAATCATTGACAATGAGTAAAATTCTAGATCATGATAGAAATAGAAAATATAAGGTGAAATCCAGAAGCAATAAAAGATAAAAAGAACAATGCAATAGAAGAATTTAAAGAGGTTGTCTTCCAAAATAATATATATATATATGAAACAGTGAAAGTAGGCAGACTTCACTTGCATGAAAAAAAAAAAAACAAACAAAAAGAAACTCTTGCAATTCCTATAACTAAAATTAGGGTTAAAAATTAGCAAACCTTTTTATAGTACTTAAAAAGGCAAGTAATTTTGGATATTGGCATGATGTTTTAAAGGTAATGTTATATGTCTAATATTTAGCAAAGCACAACGAGTGTTGCCTTACCTGGTACTAAAAGCACAGTATTTATAGACCACAATGGAAAATTTTTAAGTTTAGTTCAAATGATTTTGATGTTTGATGCTATAATAGCAGAACATGTAAAATTGATTTTAAAAATAATAAGACAAATGATTACTCTGTAGGATGAAGAATTCAAAATAAAATTTTGAATTTAATGGGGGAGAAGAGGAAAAATATTTAAATTTTTTAAAAGATATTAAATAATGATAATATTATGATATCAAATAATTTTTCTTCAGTTCAACTAGTTGCAACAGGTATCAAAGTCATGCTAAACCAACTAGAAAGCAAGTTGAAATTAACGAGTATTAGATTCATGTCACCACTCTTGTGAAAAATATGGGCTTTGACTCCATTGAAGAACTGGAAAACTCAACTTCATTGGTTTTTAATCAGTTAATCATTGATTGAGAAGAGAGTTGAAGGTAAGCATGAGCTAAGGAAGCTAACACTGTGGGTAGAGGAAAGCACACACAGCCAGAATCCAGAAGTATTCCTTATGGTTACACGGTACACATTGATTAATTTGTTACTATAAGATTTGGCCTCAATTGTGCTAATACCAATATCATTCTTTGCAGCAATTCAATGGTATATTCAGTATTTTCAAGATGTGCTCAAAGTTTTAAGACCTTGATGAAATACATACCATATTTGACCTGCCAACTCTCTCCGACACCAATAGAAATGCCAACTAAATGCATTCCAGTCATTAGATTTAATTTATTTTCATTTTTAATTCAATTTTATAAGGATATAACTTACTCTAAAATGTACCTGTTTTAGGTATGCAGGTGAGTTGTGACTAACGTACACACCAATGTAACCACCACAATCAAGACATAAGATTTTCCATCACCCAGAAAGTTCCCAAGATGTCTTCGCTGTCAGCCCTGCCTTCCACCCCATCTCCTGGCCCTAGGCAACCACTGCTCTGCTTCATGTCACCACGGACTGTCACGACTGCTCTAGAACTCCAGAGAAGGGGAATCATATAGTGTGTACCCTTGTATCCAGCTTCTTTCACTCAGCATTTCTTCTTTGGCTCAGTTTTTGAGATTTACCCATATTGTTGCATATATCAGTAATTTGTTTCTTTTTATTGCTGGATACTATTTCATTGCATGGATATACCACGATTTGGGTATCCATTCACCTGCTAGCGAACATTTAAGTTGCTTCTAGTTTGGGACTATTGTGAACAAAAATGCTATGAACGTTTGTCCACATGTATATTTTAATATGTGTTCATTCCTCTTGGACAAATGCCTGGGAGTGGTTGTATGGTTAGTGTGTTACTAACTTTATAAGAAACTGCCAAACTCTTTGTATCATTTTACGTTCCCACCAGCAGTCTAGACTTTCAGTTGTTCCACACCTCACCAACTCTTAGTATGGTCAGTTTTTTCAATGTTAGCCATTCTGGTTGGTGCATAATAGAATTACATTGTGATTTTAATTCTATTTTCCTTCTGACTAATGATTTTGGGCATATTTTGATGTGCTTATCGGCCCATTGTTCATCTTCTTTTGTGTACTATCTGTTTATATCTTTCACCTGTTTTTTATTGGATTGTCTTATTTTATTGCTTAAGTTTTTTATATATTCTTGATACTAATCTTTATAAGATATAGCTACTATAAACACTTTCTTCCAGACTGTAGCATGAGTTTTTGTTTTCTTAACATTTTACTTTGAAGAGCAGACGTTTTTACTTTTAATGAAACAAAATGTATCGACTACTTTCATTTATAATTTATGGTTTTATGTCCTATCTAAGAAATTTTGTTTTATTTCCAAAGTCGTAACTTTTTTATAGTTTTGGCTTTCACATTTAGGTCTATGATCAATTTCTAGTTAATTTTTGTGTGGTGTGAAGTAAGAGTCAAGGTTCATATTTTTTCTAACAGGTGTACAGTTCCAACACAATTTGTTGTGAGCACTATCCTTCCCCCATTGGATTGCCTTAGCACCTTGGTCAAAAAGCAGTCGACCCTACTTTTGTTGGTTTCTTTCTGAACTCTACTGTGTTTCATTAATCTCTATGTCTGTCTTTACACCACTACCCTTCTGTCTTGATTACTGTGGTTTTATAGTAAATCTTGACATCAGGTAGTATTAGTTTTCCAACATTGCTCTTTTTCAAAAGTGTTTTGGCTATTTTAGATCCTTTGTGTTTCCATGTGAACTTTAGAATCATTTGTCAATTTCTACAAAAAGACTTCTGGGATTTTTATTGGGATTTCATTGTATCTATAAATTAATTTGGGAGAGAAATTACATCTTTAAAATATTGTCTTCTGATTGTTGAGTATCACACCACTAATTCAAGCCTCAATTTCTCCCACTAATGATTTGTCATTTTTACATTTCTTAATAAACTTACACTATATTATATTTTTTGATATTAACTTTACAGTGTATTAATTTTAATTTCCAATTATTCCTTGCTATATAGAGAAGTGCAATTGACTTTGGTCAATTATTAATTGACCAGATATTAAATTTGCATCTAATAGCCTTGCCAAATTCACTTAGTTCTAGCAGCTATTTATAGTTTACTTTGGATTTTCTACGTATACGATTATGTCATCTGCAAATAAAGACAATTTTACTTCTTCCTTTCCAAGTAACTTGTTCGCCTTGCTTTATTGACTGTCTATGATCTCTAGTATATGACTGAGTAGAACTGGTGAAAACAGACATCCTTGAATGTAGAGGAAACGCATTCATTCTCAACATTAAGTATGAGTTCAATTGTAGGTTTTATTGTAAATCAGGTTAGGGAATTTTTCTATTATTCCTACTTTGCTGAGGAATTCTATCATGAATTGGTGTTTAATGTTATCAAATGCTTTTTCTCTGTCTATTGAGATGATCACTTTGTTTTTTCTTTTATTCTACTAATATCACTTTATTACATAACTGAATTTCAAATGGTAAGCCAAAATTATATTCCTGAGATAAACACAGGATATTGCTTGATATGATTTGCTGATGTTTTCTGGTATTTGCACCTATGTTTATGAAGGATATTATTCTTTTCTTTTAATATCTATGTCTACTTTTTGGATCAGGGTAATGTTAGGCTCAAAAAATGAGTTGGAGAGTATTTCCTCTTCCTCTAAAAAGATTTTGTCTAGAACTGATATTATTTCTTTCTTAAACATTTGGTAGAATTCACCAGTGAAGCCATCTGGGCAGTAAGACATTTTGTTTTGTTTTCTTTTGTTTTGCTGGGAAATTTATTTTTAACTTTTTATTTTGTGATAATTTTAGGCTTCCAGAATGATTGCAAAAAATAGTACAGAGTTCCCATTATCCATCCTTCACCCGGCATTTCCTAAAGTTAGTATCTCACATAACTTTAGAATAATTATCAAAATTAGAGGTAAAATAACCCCACTGGTATCACACTGTCAATTAAATTTAGATTTATTTGGATTCACCAGTATTTTTCACTAACATCTTTTTCACATTCCAGAATCTACTCCAGGCTACCACAATTTATTTAGTGGTCATATCTTCAGAGTCTCATCCCATCTGTGACAGTTCCTCAGCCTTTCCTTGTCTTTCATTAATCATGACGTAGAGACTTGAACAAGTACTGGTCAATTATTCTGTAGAAAAGCTCTTACTTGGGGTTTGTGGAATGTTTCATGATTAGATTGAAGTTATGCATTATTGGGAAGAAAATCTCAAAGAGGATACGCCCTTCTCAGTACATCATATCAGGGGACACATGATATTATATGCTTTATTGGGGACGTTAACCTTGGTTACTTAGTTAAGGTACAGTTATCCATGCTTCTCTACCATAAAGTTTCTATTTTTTCCCTTATATTAATAAATATTTATTTGGGGGGAAATACTTTGAGACAGTACCAATATCCTGTTCTTCTTTAAACTTTAAAATTTTATGATTCAGTTAATCTCACCTGCAGAAATTCTTACTGTCCTTACATAATACATCTTTTTTTCCCTTTTGCTTTTAGGATTTTCTCTGTATCATCAGATCACTGATTTTCAGCAATTTGATTATGTCTTAGTAGCAGGAGTGTGTGTCTGTGTGTGTCCTGCTTAAAATTCATTGAGTTTCTTGGATTTGTGAGTTCATAATTTTTTTTTCCTTTTTTATTGGGGGAAAAACTACAAAGAATTTACAGTATAATGTTTACAGTCACAATTTATAGTGAGCTGATTTCCCAAAATATATTACCACTCAAGTTGACTTATCTTGTTACATTTAAAAATCTCCTCTGTCAAAGTAGTCCTTAGAGTACATACATAGTGCTCCAACTGTATCTACGTAACACTCCATTTTAAGTGTACAATTAAATGATTTTCAGTGAATTTACCAAGGTGTTCAGTTAATCACATGAATCAGTTTTTGAGGAATTCCTTTCCACCAGGTTTAAGAAAAGGTACTCCTTGAAAAGTAGTTGGGGAGCGGAATTAGGAGTACCTTTTCTTAAACCTGGTGGCCATTTGTATGTTTTCTTTGGAGAAAGGTCTATTTAGGTACTTTGACCATAAATTAATATTTTTAAAATGTCCATACTATCCAAAGCAATATATGGACTCAATGCAATCCTACAAAATCCCAATGAAATTTTTTACAGAAATAGAAAAAACAAGGAGTGTTATAGCAGCAAGATGTCTGAATGGAATATGCCATGCTCATACCCCCATAGAAACAACAATTTTGACAACTATCCACAGGAATACCACTCTGGATACACGGGAGTCCAGTGTAGAGATCCCAGCATAGCAGTCAATAAAAACTCCAAGAATAGAGACATTGAAGAGGGTAGGATACTCACCATTAAATTGGTACTAATCAATCAACACTTATGTGCACATATGAAAGTAACATTCATCGGGGACCCAGCGGGTGGGAGGTGAGAGGAAGGGATGGGTAAATTCACACCTAATGGGTGTGGTGCATGCTGTCTGGGGGATGGGTATGCTTGTAATTTGACTCAGGTGGTGCAAAGGCAATTTATGTGACCAAAGCATTTGTACCCCCATAATATTCTGAAATAAATAAATAATAAGAAAGGATAAAAGGGAGAAAAATAAATAAAATAGCAAATTAATTGTGAAAAAAGAAATTTTAAAATATTATTTATAAGACAATATTAAAAACTTATAAGCAGTTATTAATATACATTTAAAAAGACTTAATGATTTATAGATCACCTATAGAAGTTGGAAAGACACAAAATTATAAAGCTATTAGTTTTCCCCCGAATTTCTCCATAAATTAAATCTAATCTTAATCAAAGAAAAAAAAGAATTTGTAATGTACTATAAAATTGCCCTAAAAAGAGATTACACTATATTATTCTCCAACTGACAGTGGTAAGAGGGACTCTCTCTTCAAGCTGTCATCAACTCTTGGTATTATCAAACTTGTTAAACCTTCACTTGGATGGGAAGATCTCATTTTTAAATTTGCATGCCTTTATGAATGAAGTTAGGTGTTTTTTATATGCTCACTGGATATTTGTTTGACTACTGTGTACAAAATACATTTAGGGTATATCCAAGTTCATTATATTTGTTACATGGACAGTTTAGGATCAATTCATTTTTGAAAAGTTTATTAGCAGTCTGTATCTTAAGTATTAATTGACTTTAATAATAACTCAATTGACATCTGCTCTTCTTTGTTTTGTTTAGGAATTATTTGGAACTTGTTGCAAAATCCATTCAAGATTGGATCACAAAAGAAGAAGCTATATATCAGGAATTTAAAATGGCTGAGGAAATCATGAGAACTAAGCCCAATCTGGAATTGAAACCTTCTACGAGTGCCAAAGTTTCTGCTAGCAAAATACTTTCTCTTAAAAAATCTAAAAGTAAGTAACTTGTTCAACTTGTACCTAAAATAAAATCCAAGGACTTTCTACTATTTTTAATTTAATTTAATTTTTAATTTAATTTTAAGATTAAAAAGAATTATCCACAAATTTCCTGTGACTCTTCACTTTCTTTAATAAGTAGAATAGCTGCATTCCACATATGATAAAATTGTACCTGAATGGGATAATAAAATATTTGTTTTATATTGACTTAACTTTCTGTCAGATTTGGAAGATTTTATCTGTTGTGTAAATTGAATGTTATGTGTTAATACTACAGAGCTGTAGTAACCAGAACAGCGTGATATTGGCATAAAAAAAGACATAGCGACCAATGGAACAGAATAGAGAACCCAGAAATAAATCCACACATCTATAGTGAACTTATCTTCGACAAAGTTGGCAAGAGCTTACAGTGGGAAAAGGACAGTCTCCTCAATAAATAGTGCTGTGAAAACTGGATATCTATATGCAGAAGAATGAAACTAGACCCTTATCTCTCACCATATTACAAAAATCAAATCAAAATAGATTAAAAACTTAAGTCTACGACCTTAAACTATGAAACTACTGAAAGAAAACATTAGAAAAATGCTTCTAGACATTGGTCTAGGCAATGATTTCTTGAGTAATATCCCCAAAGCACAGGTAACTATAGCAAAATTGGACACATGGGATCATATCAAGCTATAATAAAAGGCTTCTGCACAGCAAAGGAAACAATCAACTAAGGGAAGAAACGATCCACAAAATGGGAGAAAATATTTGCAAACTACCCATCTGACAAGGAATTAATAATTAGAATATAAAAGGAGCTCCAGCAACTTAATAGGAAAAAAATCAAATAATCCAATTAAAAATGGAAAAAGTATCTGAATAGACGTTTCTCAAAAGAAGACATACAAATGGCCAACAGGTATATGCAAAAATCCTCAACATCATTATCATCAGAGAAATGCAAATCAAAACTACAGTGAGATGTCATCTCACCCCAGTTAAATGGCTTTTCTCAAAAAAACAGGCAATAACAAATCTGGCAAGGATGTGGTGAAAAGGGGAATCCTGGTACACTGTTGGTGGGAATGTAAATTAGTGCAACCACTATGGAGAATGGTAGGAAATTTCTCAAAAAACTAAAAATAGAACTATTACATGACCTAGCAATCCCATTGATGATATATATGCAAAGGAGGGGAAATCAGGATATCAAAAAAATATCTGCACCCCTATGTTTATTGTAGCACTATTCACAATAGCCGAGATATGGAATAAACCTAATTGTCTTTCAACTGATGAATGAATAAAGAAATTGTGGTACATACACACAATGGAATATTATATAATCACAAAAAAGAAATCCTAACATTTATAACAACATGGATGGAACTGGAGAGCATCATGTTAAGTCAAATGAGCCAAGCACAGAAAGACAAATCTCACATGTTCTCACTCATATGTGGGAGCTAAGTATGAAAAACAATTGATCTGATGGAGATGGAGAGTAGAATTATGGTTACTAGAGGCATGGAAGGGTAGTGGGGAGATGGGTATAGTGGAGGTGGTTAATTACTGCAAATATAGTTAGATAGAATTAACAATGTTTGATAGCACAAGAAAGTGGCTATAATCCACAGTAAGTCAGGATACACTTTTAAATAACTAAAAGAGTGAAATTGAAATGTTCCTAACACAAAGAAATGATAAGCCTAAAGTACTGAATGTCCTGATTACCCTGATTTGATTAATTCACATTGTATGCCTATATCAAAACATCACATGTACCCTATAAAGATATACTTAATAGAACAATTATGTACCCATAATAATTTTTTAAAATATTTAAATCATCAAAATAAATAAATAAAAATAAATTTTAAAAAAGTTTACAGAATTTTTTAAAAAGTATTATGTGTTAAAGGAATGCCAAATGTCTTCATTGGTAGGATTGGCTACCAATGAAGCTAGCTAAGATGTGTTGACAATATATGAGGTAAATTCAGTTAGTAGGTCTCCATTAAAATAATTGTAAATTGCAAAAATGATATTAAAACAAGACCTTCATTAGAACAGCAAACAGAAGGGTCCCAAGACTAACTGGGAGTGGGATTCTAGACATAGAGGGAAAAGGGATTTTCGGAGACCTTGGATCTTGGATTAATACCTACCTTTGTGGAGGGAAGGAAAAAGATGGTGTCAGGGTAAAGTAGACCTTTAAAAAGATACTTGATAGAGAAAAGAAGTGAAACAATTAGGTACTTTATCTATAAACTAAGGATATCTCTTTGGGTTTGTGCAAAGGAAATGGACTCCCTGTTAATAATGTTCATTGTTTATGATAGCCAACATAAAGAGTGACTTATCATAAAAAAGAAAAGCTATATAATTTCCGAAATTTTTACTACCTCTATCAATTGCCAGAGGAGTTGGCACATGGTATTATTCTAAATTAAAACTTATAAAACCAAGTCAATGATGAATCAAACATTTGCCATATCCACCAAAATGGTTGTCTAATCCATTAGCTCAGTCTTCCTCCTGATGAGGGGCTCAGCAGGAAAGCACTAAATACCTAAAAAAATGGATGGCATTATATTTAAAAAAGAGATAATTCATCCCTCTAACACTCATGTTTAGGGCCATATTGCCTATTGGTAGGAAAAATTCTGAGTTGACTGCCTTTTCTTTATAATACTACTGAACAGATCAAAAGTTCCATATCTCATTGCCTGTGGACATCCAGAAAATGGTCGGTTTGGGACTGGAATGCTCCTGGTAGTTATTGTGTTCAGTATGAGGCCCCTCAAGTCCAGAAAGGGGTAAACTTTCAAAACAGAATGACCACAATGGTAAGAGAATGGCTTCAATACAGAAGGAAAAGTTAGGTGTGTTCAGTGTAGTCTTAAAGTGTTAAACTAGGATTAATTAGGAGAAAACCTTAGGAAGAGAGATTCCGGTTCCATAAAAGCTGCAACGTGTCAACACACTGAGAATGGGATGCACCGTCTCCAGAGACTTTAAGTTCCACATCACCAAAGTGGTTTAGTCCCACTTCAGCTGTCCACTCTGGAGACTGGCGAGAAAAAATTTAGAGATGAGTAAATGGGAAGTGGAACTCGATAGCTTTTGAGATTTTCTCTAACCCAGAGGTTTGGTCCTTCTATGATACCTTATTTAAGAGAGTTACAAAGAATTTTAATTCTCTCTGGTTATAGGTAACCAAGGAATGAGCAAAACAGAGATGTCAGATCAAGAAAAAGAAAAAGAAAAGGAGAAGGAAAAAATTCCTTTCATTTTAGAAGGCTCTCTCAAGGTAATCCAAGGAAAGACAATTGGCATTGATTATTCACAAATCCAAAATTATCTTGCGATAGAGAGTTTGTGTGGTGTAACAGGAAATGACCTTTTTTTTTGCTAAACCCTCAGGAGTGATTGAATCTTCAATGAAAGTGTTGTCCCTCTACCGAGCTGACTCCTCCACCAGATGATAAGCATTTAGGGGAAACTCTGTCTTCCTGATTTATAAATAACCACAATCCAGGGCAGTGCCTTGTTCATAGTTGGTATACTCTTTATTTTTGTCACAGGTGTTAGTTTTTGTTTGAATAGTTTAATTGTAATTTTTTAATTAAAAAGGTAATATATGCTTTTATAATAAATATAATAGCAATAACTGTGGTTATTCTAAGCCCCTGAGATAAGAAATTTTAAATATTTGGTATGTCCTATGATCATGTAAGTACATATTCACAAGTGTCAATAGAGTTTTTGTTCATTTTTTTCTTTGTGGTTTAGCTTTGGTTTGGTTTTTTACTCTACTGCGTGTTTTCTTTCTTTTGGCAACTGTTATGGATAGAATGTCTGTGTCCTACTAAAATTTGTATGTTGAAATCTAATCCTCAATATAGAGGTAATAGTCAATGTTGTTTTAGATTTAGCTCCATGCTTACCCTTTATTTTGTTGAGCATTTCTTCTTATGCCTTAGATTCTGGAGTATTGCCTCTAGAAGTTCCTTTACTGAGAGTTTGTTGCTGTGAACTTTTTCTACTCACAACACTCCTGACACTAAACGCATGGGTGTTTTTTCTCCCACACCAACTAATTCTCCTACTTTCCAGACACCACCTGGGTGTCCAACAATTCGAATCAATTCTGATACTAACCACCCAGACTTAGCACAGACCCCACAGATAAAGGACCCTGTCTCACAAGACCGCTCCTACTTCAAACGCCAGTCCCAAGTATTGGGTCCCAGGGTACCCACACTTCTCTAACTTGGCTACAAAGTTGGAGAGTCCCTCAGTCACCTCCTCAGGTTCCATAATTTGCTAGAACAGCTCACAGAATTCCGGAAAACACTTTACTTGCTGTCCTGGTTTATTACAAAAAGATACTATAAATAATACAAATGAACAGCCAGATGAAGAGGTACATAAAGCAAGGTCCAGAAGGATCCCAAACACAGTAGCTTCTGTCCCCACAGAGTTGGGGTGTGTCATTCTCCCAGACTATGAATGCATTCACCAACTCAGAAGCTCTCCAAACCCTATCATTCAGAGGTTTTTTTTTTTTTTTATGGAAGTTTCCTCATGTAGGTATGATAGAGTATTAACTCAATATCCAGCTTCTCTTCCCTCCTCAGAAGTTGGGGGGTGAGGCTGAAAGCTCCAAACTTCTAATCAAGGTTTTGTCTTTCTGGTGATGAGCTCCCACCCTATCTTAAAGCTATCTAAGAGCGTGCCAAGAGTTGCTCATTAGAATAAAAGATGCTCCTATCACTTATGAAATTCCAAGGAATTTAGGAGCTCTGTGCCAGGAACCGGGAATGAAGACCAAATATCTATTTCTTATTATATCACAGCATCACAGTTGGCATTAAATTCAGTTTTGTACCTCTCTGAAAATCACTTTATTTTTCCCTTATTCACTGAACATAGTTTTCATTTATGTAATTCTTGGTTGACTTTTTCATTTCTTCTTAGCATTCTCAAGATACTGCTCCACATTTTCCTTGGCAGACATGTGGCTATTAATACGTTGATTATCCATCTAGTTTTTCATTATTTTATAGACAGTTTATCTTTTCTGACTAGCTGCTTTGAAAACATTCAGTGGTGGGCTGGTAAATGTTTAGCAGTAGCTGTCTAGGAAAACAAAAGTATGCATATATGTGCATACATAAGTTTATTGTAAATGTTTCTGATATATAGTATGTAGGGCACACGATTTACATGTAATATTAAAGAACATAATATACTTTGTTTTAAATTCCAAAATGCTAATTTGTTTTTACAAAGTGACTTCATTGCTTTTTGCTAAATTCTTGTATCGTTAGGCAATCTATGGTTACAGTTGACAAAAAGGTGTCATTCCAATATTAAAGTTGATTGATATTTTCATTTATGTTAACAAGACAAAAATGAAACAATAAAAGGGTATGTCTCACTCCCTTGTCAATGACGTGAGCAACTTATTTGCTGAATCAGAAATAGTTTTGAATATTGGAAGAATAGTTCCTTAATTTTTTGTGCTGTTATGATACAATGTGACAGCTATAAGTTTATTTTATTTTCAATTTTTTTTTTAGAGACGAGGTCTCACTCTATCACCCAGGTTGGAATGCTGGAGTGCAGTGGCACAGTCATGGCTCACTGTAACCTCAAAAGCCAGAGCTCAAGCAATCCTCCTGCCTCAGCCTCCCAAGTAGTTGGGACTACAGGCGCGCACCACCATGCTGGCCACATTTAAGTTTAATAAGCATTAACATTCTCTCCATCACTTTCTTAAGTCTACATAATAAAAATCGATCAATCCTGATTTGTAGCATTTCCTGATAGCTGTAGTGTAAGTATTCCCACAGTGGCTGATTTCAAGGTACCAGCGTGACATCACGGAATGCCAAGTTGGAAGCAATATGCAGTCGCTGTAGTGTTTTCACTATACAGACAGAATTGACATAAATAACCTCAAGAGCATAATAGTGAGATGTAACAATATAGTTACAATGTGATAAGCTTTGAGTCTTTAGTGCCTTTGTTTTAATATTTTGTTTAATTGTGAATTTATATAATTTATTTTTTGATGCTGGCTGTGGTTAGCTGGCTCACAAAATTCTAAAACATTTAATAATAAACTCTCGTAGGCCGATGTGAGCCAGGTCCAATGCTTCTGTTTTTGATTGATTGACCTTCCTGAATGTTAGGATCAATGTCTTTCTCCACCTCTGAAATGCCTCAGTCATTGTATGTTCAAATACTGCCCTTTCAAAAGTTTTACTCCAGTTTCAAGAGGTCTTTCAAACTCACCTTGCCATTTTTTATGCCGTCTTCTTTCTTACTTGCACTTTTGACACTTCCTTTTATTTATTCAAGCATATTAAAAAACTTTTTATATTCTCCATTTGGCAATTATAATATCTATAGCCTTTACAGATACAACGTCACAGTTTGTTTCTTGAGGTTCTTGCTCGAGGTAGCTTATCCCTTCATGTTTTGTGATTTTCATCTGTGAGCCCATATGAACTTATAACTTTCTTAAAATAAAAATTCAAGGCAAAGTGCATTTTAGCCACAAATCTATGTGAAGACAGGCCTCCTAACTTGTGGTTAGGAGTGCTCAGGGAAGACTTGCCCATCATCACTTTATCCATTTTATCTACGATTTGTGAGATATTTTGTGCCAGCAGTGTTTCTCTGAACATCGAGTCTACCGCATTGCTGTTAAACCATCTTAGGACCTAAACTGAGAATTGGACTCATGAGGAGAAGTATAGGAGGCTGAGAGGCCAGCTAAGAGGCTAATGCAGTGGTCCAGGCAAAGATAATAAAGATAATAAACGAAATTGCAACGGAAGCTGTGAGAGAAGAAGCTGAAGTGAAGGGAGTTCTCTGAGAACTGACAGGATTCAGTAGACAGAAGTTGAGTGAGAGAAAGAGAGAACCAAGGATGACTTGATTATTCTCCAGAATAAAACTGAACGGAACGCATAGTTGATTTTGTTTCAAAATCCCGTTAAGTTTTTTAAATGTGTTTACAGGCTTGGAAAGAGGAGCAAGATCGATTAGCAGAAGAAGAACGATTAAGGGAAGAAAAGAAAGCAGAGAAAAAGAGTAAAGAAGCTGGTAAAAAGAAAGGCAAGGATAAGGCAGAGAAAGAAGGCAGTAAAGTTTTAAAGAAAAAATCTTCGTTCAAGGAGAAATCTAAAGAAGAACAAATAAAGAGCCAAGAAGTAATAGAGGAGTCCAGCCAGCAACCAGAACCTGAGATAGTTTACCCGGTAAAATCGATTCTCTAAAACGCCTCTTCGGGCTATTGCTAATTGTTTTGGGATAACATGGGTTCTGTGGAAACTTAAGATTCTCTTGTCTTCACTGCCACCACAGAAGGCCCTGGGGTTTCTTCTGTTATCAATGAGCTCAAACCTGTATCCCACTCTCTGATATCTAGAACCTTCTTTGTAGTCAATCACCAATGTAACACTCTCAGGCCAGTTTTTCCTTGAGTGCCATGAAGCTAGGTTACCAAGGGCAACAAAGATGGAAAATTGACACAAAAGCGTTCTATTAGGTATATGTAATTATGCAACCGTAATAGGTCAACGTGAACACAAAGGCTGGCTTTAACTGTCTCAGA
This sequence comes from Lepilemur ruficaudatus, assembly GCA_963574885.1. Taxonomy (NCBI): domain Eukaryota; kingdom Metazoa; phylum Chordata; class Mammalia; order Primates; family Lepilemuridae; genus Lepilemur; species Lepilemur ruficaudatus. Next base: position 11,192 of record CAUYRT010103157.1, on the reverse strand, counting down.
TGATGGGACTTGCTGGCTGCATTTGCCTGTCTCTCTGTAGGCACCCGTGCTTCCGGTGCCTGTGCTCCTGTAAAACCTTCCTTTGCAAATTCTCCCTCAGGTGACTGTGGCTAGTATGAGGAAAACCTAATGGGAGAAAATGGAAAGCAATGTAATAGTCCCCGTCCTTTGTAGCTACTTTTCTAAACCAATTGTTCCCAAGTTTTAGCACGCGTTGGGAATCACCTGGAACTCTGTTAGCAACACAGTAAAGAATATCTTTTCCATATGACCTCCTAAAATGTAAAGTGTCCACACTCCTCAGTATATCAGTTCACTTTAAGCAGAAAATTCGTAGCCAATGAGTGAGAACTTGATTTCTTTTCGAACTGCCTTGACAATGATATAGTGATTTGATTTGGACTAGGTTATGAGGATGTTCCAGTGAACATGAACAGAGTTTAAAATCATAGATCTCCTTTAACTTCGCCTGTCTTTGTAATACCATTGTAATACCACCATTGCTCTAAAAGCAATTTGGACACTGACCTCTGAGTCCCCAAAGCAACAGACGTATCATTTAGCAGAGATTAAGCTATGGCAACTTTAATTGGCTAACACTGATAAGTTGATTTTTGTCAATTGCATTTTCACATTCAAAGCATGATGTTTTCTCTTCTAGTTTCGAGGATATAATATGGGAAATATACCCATCCAAATCTCAGGGACAAATTACTATCTGTATCCTTCTGATGGAGGGCAGATTGAAGTCGAAAAGACAATGTTTGAAAAAGGTACATTTTGAAAGTAGCTGGTTAATAGCTTGAGAGATATTAATGCATTTCAGATCATTATGGGGACTTGTACTCCTGAGTGTGACAGGTGAGAGTGTCGATGTGTCTACTGAAATTCATTTATGCGCCACATTCAGCATTTGCAGACTTTATATTATTCTATTATAAATGTCTTTGCAAGGCATAGGCCAGCCTGGAGTTTAGCTGGTACACACTACTATACCATTCCAGTTGTTAAAATATTAAAATACTTCCGTATGATTGGTAAATAGTATAGTAATTGCAATGACCAAACATTTAATTAATAATATTAATTACAGCACATGCTGTTATCTCAGAAACCAAGCACATACTGTGAGTTTATAGCATTTTTCTGGTTTGGGCTTTGGAGCACAGACTTTGGGGGCCTGCTGCCAATATGCAGTTATTTTAGCTCTTATTAAGATTTGTATATGCATACAATGCATGTAAGTTTCAGATGGTGCATAGTAAATACAGTATTTTTATCTAAGCTTATCAATTTTGAGACCTGATAGTTCAATCAAAGTTGAAAAGAAAAGGCTGTGTTAAAAAAAAAGAAACACGTAGAGTAGAAGAAAAATGAGTCAGAACACTGAAAAAGAAAATGGAGTGTTGGAAAAATTCTTATAATTACCATAGTAATAATAATAACAATAAGTAGTCATAACTATTATAGTATATAATATACTATATATTATATAATATAATATAGTATATATTAGTAGTTATAACTAACACATAATTTTTATAAAAATTGACAATTAATAATTAACTCATTAATTTTCTAAATTGATGAATCATAAAGTTGATTATAGGTATGCATTGCCTCAGACAATTTATTTTCTCTTCTGTAATTTGATTTGAAAAGTTACTAGAAGGCCTGCAAATATCTCTTTGGTCCACCTACCATTTATTCCTGTAATTGTCTCATTACTTTATTCCTTTAGGCATCCTTTTACAGAAATGCTGACGTCCCTAGGTATTTTCCCTCCCTGGCTTAAATTCAATACTGCATTATTTATACATCTGACATCCCTAGGTATTTCCCCTCCCTGGCTTAAATTCAATGCTGCATTATTTAAACATCATGTTGAGGAGTTTAATGTAGCATCATAATCAGCCCATCTTTTAGCCTATGGTTCTTCCTCAGGCTCAACTTTTATCAAAGTGAAAGTGAAAAAGGACAAGCACCATTTTATAATTCATTTAAAAGACCCTAAGGAAATTATAAAAAAAGGAAATAAAGAAGAGGATTATTATTCAGAAGAAGAGAAAGAGAAAAGAGATGAGAAACAAAATCTTGCAACAGGTGAGCAGCTGCATTTGTGGCAGTGCAGGTTAGTATTTCCGCAATGTGCCAAACCCACCCACCTCACATAAACACACATGGATCCCTTCCACTTGGCACATGGAATTCTTCCAGATGGTAAATGAAGTATTCTGCCATTCTGCAATGTAAGGTATTGTTTATGAAATACATAGCCCATCTGCAGTGGGCTGCTTACTTGGTTTTCTCCCTCTAGGCACCCCGCTCTTGATCGCAGTTGTCATACAGAGTATATATAGCCAGGCTGTTCACTTTTATGTAGTAACACTGAATTTGTGATGTTCATTCGGTCCTTAATTTTGGTTTATGCACTTATACCAACAGTAATCCCTAAGATGCAGGTCCTCATTAATTGACTCATACTGAAACTTCAGCTTCTTTCTAATATTCACAGCAACTGGTAGTGTTTCTTCCTCTGCTCTCTCTGTCACTTGGTTCTCTCTGTAGCACCAAATTTCATAGGTTGTAAAGACAAAGGAAAAACCATAAATTTGCCTATGAGAGTCATTACCTGCTTGGAGATAAGAGCTATAAGTGGATGTCCATTGATTAAACACCACAAAACTTCCTGATAACACCATTTAACATCTGCAGGCAACATCACCTAGGGAAATAAATTATTTCTTATCCAATGTGGTGTGGATTATACCTGCAAAAGGAGATGAGTTGATCAAATGTATTCAACCCAAATTAGTGATAAGATCAATAACTAATCTCATTTATAAATTTAGTTACAGCGACATTTTCCAAACTCAAGATAAGAACACAATATTTAAGTGTGAATGTATCCAAGAACTTAGCACAGAAATTTTAAAATTACTTTTCTTTGTTATAGGAAATATAAAAACTGTGGATTATTATTAAAAATTAGGAAATTTAGAAATATGTAAAGACGATAATAGTTGCCTATAATACTACCACCCCAGTGATAATGACTGTTCATAGTGTATTTCTTTCTTACTATTCAGTTTTAATAGTTCTTTGTATATTTTGAATAATAGTCTTTTATCATATACATCTTTTGAAAATATTTTCTCCTAGTCCTTGGCTTGTCTTTTCATTCCCTGAAAGCATTATCTTTTGTTCCATTGGTCATTTGAATAACCCAGTCTAGAAATTAGCTCTTCATAGGTTAGGATATTTTAAATCAATATCGTCTCATCTTTTTTGTATGATAATAGAGGAAATGGTGAGCTGAGTATAAAACAACGGAACAGAAAATTCACAAATTCTTCATATGTACCTTAAGAATGTATGTTTTAACAGATTTTGTTTTAAAATTATGTTTGACTGAAATAATATTAAAATGTGTTTTAAAACATAAGGAATTTTAAATGTGAAGATTTAAGAATATGTTTTAAAATGTGGGGCAATTGAGATTGAACTGATGGTTTTAATTTAAAAAATCCTGTGGGAAGAGACAAGAGGTGTGGTTTCTGGGACACCAATAAGGAGTGATAATTACCTGTACTATAATGGAAAAAAAAGTCATGTAGATAATCTACCAGATGAATAATCAGCAGTTGGTGCATTTGGCTAGGCCATCAATCAGTTTATTTCCTCTCTCCATTTCAACCTAAAGCCCTTAAAACAAGAGAACAAGAGTCTTGGTCTCATTTCTTAACTCCACCCTACCTCTAGCAGCCCTGAGTGCGTTGTTGGAACTAAAACAATTGTTTTTAAGTTGATTGTGGTACACCATGTAAGCCCTCCATTTCCAGCCTCCCCTCTGAGTTTAGCTTATATTTCTTTTGAATAAAATGGAAACGTCCTTGATCTTATTTTGTCTTTTAGAAGTGTCATATGCAAAGAATAAAGCTGTCAGCAAATTTGGATCCTTTTCTGCCACCTTGGAAAATGGAATCTGCCTCTCGATAAGTTACTATGGATCAAGCGGAATGGCGCCAGGTGAAATAACACAACAGAAAGGATAAGTGTGCCCTGTGGCCAGGGGTCCCTGCCCATGCCCACCCACAGTCATCTCACTTGTCAATTAACATGTCCTGATTTAATGGCCCTCATAGTTTTTCCTGCAGGGTAGGAATACAAGGGGTATATGTGTATGTGGGTACATATATGTGTTTGTGTACATGTGTCGGTATACAAGTATATATAAATCTTTCATATATAGCAAACAATGCTTTGGCATTTTAGACAGCATTTGTCATTTATATAATCTTATATAATCACATATACCTGTAAGATCATGTGTATATGATACATACCTGTATGTATACGTGATATATATACATACATATATATATATTTCAGTCATCTTTGTTAACTAACTCATAAGCCTTTTAGTTGGTACCAAAGAAGCATGATCTGCCAAGGAATCCTTTTGGTTTTCTCTAGAATAACATTTTTATGAATCCTGTGATTGTGGAATCATTTACTGTGCTTCGGGACGTTAGTCTTAAAGGAGCCATTCACTGGACATATTTCTCTACCTCACTCTAAATAAACAAATTATCCAAATGGAAGTTGTTTCCTTACAAACCACATTTCAACCTAAAGCCCTTAAAACAAGAGAACGAGAGTCTCACGTTCTCCTCTTTGTAACTCCACCCTACCTCTAGCAGCCCTGAGTGCACTGTTGGAACTAAAACAATTGTTTTTAAGTTGACTGTGGTACACCATTTAAGCCCTCCATTTCCAGCCTCCCCCCTGAGTTTGTCACTTTACAAGAACCAATTAGGAAATCCGTGGGTTCCCATCCATTTTAACCGCAAGGTATTTTTTTAAAAACATCACAAAATCAAAAGATAATCCCTATGCTATATAACCTCGAAACTATGTATTAGTGTAGATCATGGTGATCCAGTTATCTGCCTTACTATATAATTCCTTTTTCTCAAAGACAGGACTCTCATGGATCATATAATCTTGTTTCTTACTTTGTGTCAAGTACCCGAGTACTCTAGTGAGTTAGTGAGTCCATTAGATTTGGTAGTATTTTTAATTCATTTGGGGTTTTGTATTTTAACTTTGTATTTGATTTGTTTTTAAACCAGCACTTGGAGAAGTCGTTTGTTGCCTAACAAATTATGTATGAAAATCTATTATCACCACAGAGTCACTAAAATTCCCTCCTTCTTCTGAATATAGGTTATCATTATTTTATATTAAGATATTTATACCCCACTCTATCCATTCTGTTGGTCCCATTTCCTAAGTGATTTCCTTATTCTCAATTTAATCTTTCAGTTAATATGTAATCATTACATTAAAAACAGATGCTCCTAATTTCAGGTTATAGGTATTATATTAGAAAATGTTTGTAGTGTAGATAATAAGTAATGTCTTACTTCCTGCATATTAAAAAATAAGTTGAAGACATGAGTCTTTGTAAAAATATATGTATATTGTAAATTACTTAAGGATGCATATAGTGTTGATATTTAAGAACTCTATCTGCTAATGGCTAAATAAATTTCTATTCCAGCTCTCCCCTTTTAACTGGGTATACACAGCTAAACATAGTTAAGTATCCTTTTGGACCAAAAAATGGATAACATGGCTATTAAATCAGCAAAAACATAAAGAAACCAAACCAAATCTTCGAACACTGCTTCATGTCTTCTTGCTCAGGGGAATATTTCCTTCTTGCTTCCTACTGCCATTCGGATGGCCTACTGAATATACCTAGAATTCAAGAACCTTAGTCAAGCCCCAAGCTCAATTTTACGTGATTCTTTACCCAAACTCTGCATGACAACCAACCTGATCTATTTTCCCGTACAGCATTATGCCTTCCTACGTATTCTTTCTGTGCCTTTTAGTTCCTTGAATGAACTATGCTTTCTCTTATGTCTGCCCATTTGTTCATGCCGTGCCACTGCTCGGAACACTTTCTTCCTGCCACACAGGCCACCACTTTCAACAATTAAACTTCCTCCCATCCTTTAGGCCCCAGCTTAGAGGTTATATGTCCTAAGAAATGCTTCCTAGAGCAAGTGGCAGTAGCATGTGAACTAGGTCTTTGGAGGTGAGTGGAAATGGCCGAGGCAAAAAATTGCAGGAAGAGAATTCTAGATACCAGGAATAGTGTGTGTAAAAGCTTAGTCACATAAGAGCAAGGAATGGCTTTCCCATTTATGGAAAGGTGAACTGCTCAGTATATGCTCAGTATAGCCACAGTAGATTGTACTGTGACATTTTGCCGTTGATGTCCTTCTTCTGGGTTCCTGTGACATTCTGTACTTCCCCCATCACAGACTTAACACATGGCATTGTACCTGAAAGCTTCCTAATCTAAACTACTCACTAAATTATACTTCCCTTGTCTGTCTCATCCATCATTGGCTATCCAATTATGGTACATAGTAGTAGGTAGACAACAAATATTTACTGAATATTACTGAGTAAATGGATGGGGATGGGAGGGAGGAGTTTCCAGATGCCTAAAACTGGATGCCATTCACTTATTTATATACTGTACTTCCTATGAGCCAGGCAACTTGCTGGCACTGAGCCACTAAGATGAATAAAACCATGGCACATCTATTCAAAGAACCCACTATCTAATGAGAAAGAAAAACATGTACACAGAGCAATAACTGTCACAGGGCTAGAAATTACATATAAATAGAGTACTGGGGACAGTCAGAAAATACTTCACAGAGAAACAGTAGCATTTGAGATAGGACTTTAGAAATGCATGGGTACTATCGAGACACGGAAACAAGGAAAGGGAATTCTAGACAGTAAGAATCCTTTGTATAAATACACAATTGTGTAAAACATGATATCTTTACAGAAAGGTGAAAACTTCAGTGTGGTTGGAATGGAAGTAGATGAGGATGTGATTGTGAAGAGTGTACATGCCCTACAATGGGCAGTAAGTGGCAGGGTTCTTTAAGTAAGGGAAGTGACATGATCACATCGTATTTTAGAACATAATTTTAGTGATAGTTTGGAAAGTACATGGAAGTGGTGGTGTTAGAGGCACCATGATATCACTTAGAAAACTGCTGCAGAAGACGCAGAAAGCAATAATGGGACACTGAGTTTAGGTAATGGGAATAGATAGGACAGGCATGATTTGGGAGAAAGTTCCATAGGCTCAGTGACTGGCTGGGAGTATAGGATGAGTCAAAAGGAGAAAATGGTCTCAATGTCTAACTTGGGAAACAGAGTGCCGACTGGTCACGGCATTAACTGAGATTGAGAATATAAGAGGGTCAATCTGCTTGGGAAAGGAAAGACTCAATTGAGTTAAAAATGTCTCTGGTACCACAACCAGGAGATGCCTAAAAGCAGTTAGAAATATTGGTCTGGAATTAAGAAGGAAAGTCATGCCTTGAGGTGTAAATTTTGGAGTCGGTAGCATGTAGATGACAATTAGAATCCCAGTACTAAATGAGATCATCCAGATCTAATATATGTGGGGGTGTGTGTGTGTATGTGTGTATAAAACAAAGGTGCTCAGCCCTGTCTGTGCATCACAATCATATGTATTGTTTCACTGATGTAAATGGCTGGTCCTCATTTCCAGTGAGTGATTCAGTAGGTCAAAGTGGGGCCTGAGCATTTTTTTTTAATTCCATGAGTAATTATTATGGACATCCATGGTTGAGAATAAAATAAACCCTGGGACCTAAAAATGTTTAAAGGATTGACAACAGAGGAAGAGCCAGTAAATGAGACTGAAGGAAAAATTGACCAGAGAGGTAAGAGATTCAGGTCATGGTTTTCTAGAACTCAGAGAAAAATAAAATTCAAGACATAAGGGATTCTCTAGAGCTCCCCACATAATCCTCTTCACATCAGCTTTCCTTTCAGAATTCTGACAATCCTTTAAAACACAGAAGAAAATTGATCGTCTATTTAAAAAAATACTCCTTTTATCATCTTAGCCAGAAATAATCTATTTCTTTTCTGGATTTTTTTATTTGTACCATTTATTATTCTTATTTAATGTCCTTATATTGAGTTATTTGAGTGCAGATCTTATTTAGACTATTTTGACTCCATAAGAACTTTTACATATATTTCATTGTTTTCCACTGCTGAAAACATTTTACGTATAAGAGCTTCTCAAATATTTCTCGAATAAGTGAAGAGATGATTATTTCCCTATCATTAAGGAGTTTACAATGTAAATGGAAGTCAGGAGCATGTGAAATGACTCAGTAAAGCACATGAAAGTGTTAAGTACCTGAAATTTTCTAAATACAATCCTGATTTTCTAATCAACTACATTATCCTTGAAATCTATCCAACTGATAATATTTAGCAAGGTAAAAAACTGCTGTCAACTTGTATAAATTTTTGAGATGTAAATGTTATTTGACAAGCATATCAAATATGATGTTGAATTTACTTGGTTTCCCCTTTTTCTGTTTATAGAAGATAAAGATCCTGATTTAGAAACAATGTTGAATATCCCTTCAGCACTCACTCCAACAGTGGTTCCTGAGATAGTGAATGTTCCCCAAGGCAAACCTAAAGGGAAAACAAAAGGCAGAGAAAAACCCAAAGAATCCCTTAAAGAAGAGGAGCAACCAAAAGAAGAAGAGAAAAAGGTAAAACAAAACTTACCATAGATTCCCAAATTCTGTTTTTGCCTCAATGTTAATGCTTTTTTAAGCCATTGTTTATGTCAACAATGTTATCATAGTGCATACACTTTATTGTGCAGACGCATTAACATTCCTTGTCATTTCAACCCGAATGGACAAGAAGGATTTGCACACAAAAATTGGATTCCCACTCCAGGAGTCATGTCGTTTCGTCATACACAAGCTCGTCATACACTCTCAGCTCAGAAAAACTTGGTTCAACCTTTTTCCCACCCCGGTGCTTAGATTTTCTTTGCTTTTGGTTGGTCAAGTTCCTTATTTTAAATACTTTATTTAGCTCCAATAAGATAAATAACAATTGGAAGATGAAGATCTGTGACTAAACAATGGAAACAGTTCCACTTGGTGGATATTGATGTGCTAAGAATCCAGAAAGACTAAGACAGCCCACACTTCTAGTCAAAGAGTAGTCCACCTTCTATCCCCAACCTTTCATCATAGGCAAGGTGACACACACACACACACACACACACACACACACACACACACACACACGCTTTGACTCTAAACATCTTCCTAATAGAACACAGATCAAAAGAGGGTTCTACTGGATTGCTTCTTTGTATCAGGGTTAAAAAAAAAAAAAAAAAAAAAAAAGAGGACTCTAAAAGAGGAGCAACAAGGAAACTGCTGGCAAATCTTGACTCTTGGGATTTACTACTAAAAATACAATGTACAGATACTAACTTGTTGTAAGAAAAAATACGTTAAAAAGTGCTCAAGAACCTGGATTTCAGACTCAGGCCCTTTAAAAGTTATGGATTTTAAATGTTACTTCGCCTCTGTACCTTATTCATGTAGTTATACTAGATGAGCTATCTCATGTCAGGCCACTTGACTTTTGTTAAGTAAAAATGTTCAGAATGACTCCAGGTAATTTATTTAAAAATAATTTGGCCAAAAGCAACTTGATAGCAAACTAAGCAGTTCATCCAACTTTTTTTTTTTTTTTTTTTTTTGAGACAGAGTCTCACTGTGTTGCCCCAGCTAGAGTGCCATGGCTACAGCCTAGCTCACAGCAACCTCAAACTCCTGGGCTCAAGCGATCCTTCTGCCTCAGCCTCCCAAGTAGCTGGGACTACAGGCATGCGCCACCATGCCCGGCTAATTTTTTCCAAATATTTTTAGTTGTCAGGCTAATTTCTTTCTATTTTTAGTAGAGACAGGGACTCTCTCTTGCTCAGGCTGATCTTGAACTCCTGACCTCAAGTGATCCTCCCGCCTCGGTCTCCCAGATTGCTAAGATTATAGGCGTGACCCACCGCGCCCGGCCCATCCAACATTTTTTAAAATGGATGATAATGGAAGGATGAGGGATGATTACCGGTTTTGTATGTAATGCTAGATTCAACCTAACAGATTTGCAAATTTGAGCATTTTTGTTCATTTTACAGAATTTTATAAGCTTTTCCTCTTAATTTTTAACTTGTGCTTTTAATTCATTTTTAGCTAAATATTCAAATTTTTTCCTCTGTTAGCGACAAAGAAAATGTAGAACAACCTAAATGATCAACAGTAGAAGACCAGCTCGAATAAACTAGAGATCCAGCAGTGGAATGTCAGTTGAAATGATTTTGGTGGCCAATAAAAGAGAACTAATTGGAAAAACTGAAATGATTATTAGTTAGAATTATTTGAAAGTTACCAAATAACTTTTGTTCTTGAGCACATATAACCAAACAAGGGATTCAGGCATAGCTGACATAAAATTAATTAGGATAGACACATCCAAAATAGATACATCCAAATCCTCATTAATTAAAATTAATTAATTTTAATTAATTAGTTATTTTAATTAATTAAAATTAATTGAAATCCTCATTAAATAAAATAGACACATCCAAATCCTCATTAATTTATAACTTTTGGTTGTCTTTTATTTTCTTTTGTTGCTTTTACTTGCTATGAAAACAATGCATGCTCATTATAGAAAAATAAGGACAGATATCCTAAAGCGTAATATCTCTAGCACACGAACTATAAGAATTATACCAAAAAAGGCAGTGGGGAAGTTAGTCTTCCACATACTCTGCCTTTCTTAGTCTGTTTGGGCTGCTATAACAAAATACTGTAGACTGGGTGATTTACAAACGGTAGAAATTTTATTGCTCACAGTTCTAGGGGCCGTGAAGTCTAGGATCAAGCTGTCAGCAGATTCAGTGTCCAGTGAGAGCCTGTTCCTCATATACAATGTGCCTTCCATGTGTCCTCAATGGCCAAAGGGGCAAGGGCTCTCCCTGTAAATTCTTCCATAAGAGCACTACTCCCATTCATGAGGACAGAGCCTTCATGACTTACCTATTTCCCTAAAGGCCCACCTCCTAATACTGTCACTTTGAGTATTAGGTTCCGACATATGAATTTTGTGGGAAACACCAACATTCAGACCATAGCACTATCCTTAACACCTGCACATCCAAACTGAGGCATTTTTCAAGGTCTACTTCAGGTCTTCCTCCACCACTCCTTTCCCAATTATTCCTATTA
>CAUYRT010103155.1:0-25131 GCA_963574885.1 Lepilemur ruficaudatus | reverse complement strand
AGAAAGATGTATTCCTATTCTGACACTAACAGTTTTATTAAATTTATTTTCATTTTCCTTCAAAAAGCACACAGCATATGTTGATATGGATTCTCAAACCTATTTAGATCCAGCAGGGTCTTTAGAATAATATATAGCCTTCTGATTATAAAAGTAACTGGTTGCTTATAGAAAAATGATATGCATCAGACATTTAATCAGAAAAACGAAAATAAGAACATGTTTTTCATGTTTGATACCACTCAATAACTTACAGGATGATGTGAAAATAGTTTGGTTATAATTCTAACAAGATTAAAACCTACTTCAACTGATGAAAAAAAAATCAAACACTGAAGAATCAAATATTTACCAACTTAGCTAGCACTCCCATCCAAATAAATGCTTTCCATTGCACTGAATATTAGAATTAGAAATTCACTATATGTTAAGGCATATTTTAATTAATATGTTCCAGAATTGCACAGTTATACTGGTCAGTGTTCCTATTTACCCACGCCTGCCCTCACCCCACTCTTTTTGTCCAGGGATCAAAATGTTAAGTCATAGTTTTGGTGGCTATTGTAGATTTGAGCTGGCATACCACAGTGTATTCACTAGGTTTTATGAGCATAAACATTAAAATGTTACACAAAATGTACCATAATTTACTCCACACTCTGATCTAAGATGGTTTAATGTCTTGACAAAAGGTGAGATGACTTAAGTACATTTTACATTTTGTGCATTTAGACCACCATATGCATAGATGTTCTAATGCTAAATTCTTGGTCTTCAGTATCTCATAGTGCTGGATGCTCGGAAGTATGACAGAAACTTGTAACACAGACTAACCACAAAGTACCAGATGTTTCTTGCCATTTGCGATCTCGCAATAAAAATGCGCCAGATGAGGATCACAAGGATAGTATTAAAACCATAACGTATGTTCCGCAACCTGGAATGCAAATCAAGAGACGTGTCAGACAATATTTTCTAGAATAAAATCTTGGATGACAGCTAATTAATACTTAGTTTTTAATCTAATAAAAGCTTAAATCCATATTAATTTGAAACTTCTTTAAAAACTAAACCAGAAGTCCTTAAATTAGAAAGTTAGCAAAATCCAAACAAACCCGACTATATATTCTGGGCAGCAGTACATCAAACAATATAGTACCTCTCTTAACAACGAATACAGTAATGTCTTTCCTAACAGTATATTCGCTATACAAATTTCAATGAATACTGCTGAGTATCCTCTGTGAGCCCACTACTGTGCTAGGCATCAAGTATATTGTAGGTAAAACAGATACGTCCCTTGTACTTTTGGAGCTTCCTATCTAAAAAGGTTTATTCATTATATACATCACAGTACAGACAAAATATAGTAAACATTTTTTGACATCTTTAGTTGCTTACAAGTTGTCAGACAAGTGAACTTACTTCCTGCAGTTACAGCTGACAGACACATGATCAAAGACCAACTGGACAAGTCCTTATCCAAGAATAAAACATGGCATTAGCTCTACAGAGTAAGACCGTCTCATTCTCAAAGAGTGACATACACATGTTACCCAGCTCATGTCTCAAACATTTGAATGGTTTTTGATAGTGTTTGAAAGGAATACAAACCTTTAAACATATAATGTCACATAAATTCCATTAAATTCAGATAGGAACAATGATGTAAAGAAAACATCTTTGAATAGAAGTCCAAAGATCAATATTCCTGTTTGCTTTTCCACTTAATATAATATGGTTTAGGCAAATACAATCTCCCTAAGCCTTAACTTCCTCATCTATACATCTGCCTTCCTGGCAAAGTCTTATAGAGTTGTGAGGCACAAGAGGGATAATAATGTGAAAGCCTTAAAAACTATTATAAATATATTACAAAACAACACAAATAAAGAGATCATCATTAAAATTATCTGTATCTCTGAATGATGGATTATCAGTGATTTTTCCTCTTCTATTTTCTGAGATTAAAAAAAACCAGCATGCATTACTTTTATAAAGAGACTAAGGAAATTATAACTCTATTTTACAAACAAAGAAAAATTCTATGCTGAATGATGTATTGTTATATCTCTTCTTTCAAAGATTATTTGAGTAGCATAAAAAAGCTTTAAATAAATTACCTACAGCTTAAAATACATATTTATTTACTCCCAAGACATTTGGTTTTTTAGTAGCAATATAAGAAAAGGTAATAGTAATTTTTAAAACTCAATTCCTCCTGAACTTTATACTAAAGAAGAGATGAAGACATTAGGTTTCAACAAGCTTGTGCTAAATGAATACTACCATAGTTCCAGTCCAAAGGTAAGTACTTTCCCCAAAGATGAAGGTCATTAGCAATATCTTTTATTCAATATACCAGTTTACCCCCCCAAAATTACATAATACTTCATACAGAAGATAAGATACAATCAAACCTATGCATCAAACTCACTTGTTCAGATGTTTTCTAGCTGCTGGGAGGCCAGACATTTCTTCATTCAATACATATTTCTTAGTGCCCATACAGTAGTTCTCTATATATTCTGCCCAATGTAACTGTCGTACATCAATATTGAAGGTCTACATCAACGAAAAAAATCATTGGTTACTTTCTAGGTAATTTTTTTCACACCCAATAAGAATTCATACTTTTTCTAAAGGCCAATTCCAAATGACATATAAAACATTAAATACAGGATTAACTTTTAAAATCTTACTGCTACTCATAAAAAAGTTCTTATTCCTATTTCATACCTTCCATTAAACACAAAAACATTTGAGAAGATAATCTGGAAACTCATGTCAGCATTTAAAGAGCATTAGGTTAAATGAAAGGAGAAAGAAGCCTTTGCCATTTTTTAATAAAAGACAAAATTCTATTGTCCAAATACATCTACTCATTCCTCTCTACTTTATGCACATATTGATGTTTACTTCCACTTTCTATTTATCTGCAGTCTCTCCTCTCTTCCTGTAATAACCTGCATACCACACAGACCAATTTTCCTAGGGAATGCTTTTGACATCAAGAGAAAATACATTAATGAAAGCTGGCTTAGGGGTTTAGATAAGTTACTAGACCATCTGATGAAAATGGCAGGTGAATCCAGTAGAGAAAGACTTCAGAAATGCTACTTTATGGAAAAATAAGAGTACTATGCACTGTTCAGTGCTCCTTAGCACACAGAAACGTTTATTTGGAGTAACAAAGAGATTATTCACTATATACTATCGCTTACCTAAAAATAGTAAATCCTACGGTGGAAAAAAATGCTATTATAAATAAATCATTAAAATATGAAAATATAATAACCCTGCATTAAAATGGAAATTTGACTGGAGTTAACAAAAGAGATATTATGAGAAGGTATACATGGATATAATTGGGAGTCCCACAGCAAGAGTGAACAAAAAGGGGACAGAAGCAGCATCTGAGAAGACAATGCCTGGAAATTTTTCAAAAATATTGACACACCAAGCCACAAATTAAAAGCACACATATATCATACACAAACACATATCTAGGAACATGAGAATAAGTGAGAAAAAGGTCATATGGATTGCCTCCAAAAGAACAACTATTAGACTGTCGACTTCTCAAAAGAAACAAATGGTAGCAAAAGACTATGAGACGTTTTCCAAGTACTCAATGAAAATAACTAACATAAAATTCTTACCAGTGTAAATATTCTTGAAAAATGAAGATGTTTCCAGAAGAATAAAAACTGAGACTAACTGACATTGGCAGAAAATCTACTCTAGAAGTAGTATATAAAGGGTATTTAGGCAGAAAGAGATTGATTCCAGGCTGAAGTTGGGAGATGGAGGAAGAAATGACAAGTAATAAAAGGACCATTATGCTGGTAAATCTGTACAAATTATTTATTGCAAAGACTACAATAAAAATAATGGTATGTAAGGTTTAACATATATAGAGAATTAAAATATGTAACAACAATAACAGATAGGTGTTGGTACTTCATTATCTGAGAAAAGATGGAAGTATCAATTTATATTAAACCTTGCTAAATTAAAGAAGGATACTATAATCCCTACAGTAACCTACTGAAACAATTGAAAAAGAATATATTTCTAGGCACTTAACATAGATGGTAAAACATGACATTATAAAAAAAAAACCTAAAAGAAAGCCAAGAAGAAAGAAAAAAGAACTTAAAACAAGTGTGACTAACAGATTTAAATTGAAAATTACTAGGAATTACATTATGGATTAATTCCACAATTAAGGATAAAAACTGTCAGACTGGGAAAAAAACTATATGCTACTTATAAGAAACATATCTTATCTCAAAGATAAGATACAGAATGGCTGAAAATAAAAGGACAGAGAAACACACTATACCTTTCTTTTCTTTTTTTTTTTTTTTTTGAGACAAAGAGTCTTACTCTGTTGCTGGGGCTAGAGTATAATGGTGTCATCATAGCTCACTGCAACCTCAAACTCTTGGGCTCAGGTGATCCTCCTACCTCAGCCTCCCAAGTAGCTGGGACTATAGACATGTGCCCCCACACCTGGCTAAGTTTTTCAGTTTTCTTGTAGAGAAGGGGTCTCACTGTGCTCAGGCTGGTCTCAAACTCCTGATCTCAAGCAATCTTCCTGCCTCAGCTTCCCAAAGTGCTAGGATTATAGGCATGAGCCATCACGCCTGGCCCACACCATACATTTCTACCAGCAATGTATGAAGGTGCCCATTGCCTAGGGCCTCACCAGAGTATGTTGTAAAAGTTAGCATTTTTCAAATCTGGTACGTTGTAAATAATATATCTCAGTCTAATTTTAATTTGCATTTCCATTACTATGGGTAAAGCTGAATATCTTTTTGAATGGTTAAGAATCTTTTTCTGCAAACTGTTTATCTCTCTTGTCCATTTTTCAACAGGTTTTTTTTACTTTTCCCACTATTTTTACATAAGCATTTTATATAGTAGGGAATGCATACTAAAATCATATTGAGATACCATTACATACTACCAAAGTGGTAAAAATTAAAAATTAAAATTAAAATGCCAAGTGCTGTGGAGGATACAGATTAACAGGAACTCTCATACACTGACACTTGGAATATATAAACTAATATAACCACTTTGGAAAACTATTTGGCATTTTCTACTAAATTGAACATATGAATACCCTATGTTATTCTATTTCTGGGTATATATCCTGCACAAATGTGTGCATACGGGCACAAAAAATGTTCACAGGAGAATTATCTGTAACAGCTAAAAACTGGAAATAACTCAAATGTCTATCAACAGAAGAATGAAAAAATACTGTATGATACCATTTGTGTAAAGTTTAAGAATGAATAGAGGCGGGGCACAGTGGCTCACACCTGTAATTCTAGCACTCTGGGAGGCCGAGGTGGGCAGATCATTTGAGCTCAGGATCAGGAGTTCCAGACCAGCCTGAGCAAGAGTGAGACCCCGTCTCCACTAAAAATAGAAAGAAATTACTTGGACAGCTAAAAATGCATAGAAAAAATTAGCCGGGCATGGTGGCGTATGCCTGTAGTCCCAGCTACTTGGGAGGCTGAGGCAGAAGCATTACTTGAGCCCAGGAGTTTGAGGTTGCTGTGAGCCACGCTGATGCCACAGCACTCTAGCCTGGGCAACAAAGTGAGACTCTGTCTAAAAAAAAAAAAAAAAAAAAACAATGAATAGAACTAATATTTAGTGTTAGAATTGAAGATAGTTGCTACCTTTGGGAAGACAGAGAAGGTGGGATTGGGAAAGGGCATGAGGAGGACTTCTGAGGGTAATAATATTCTACTTCTTCACCTGGTTCTTCACTTTCTATTAATAGTAATCCATTTAGCAGTATGTGTTACATGTTGGGAGAGATGGCGAAGGAGAAAGTAAGGAATCAGCAGAAGCCACAAATCTTTCACCTGAGAGTATCTGCATGACCCTGTTGCCTTAGTCCTGCTTTGAAGGCTGCAGGCAGAGAGGAAGACTGACTATAAAGCCTGTGGCCCATAAGTCAAGGAATCTTATGGAATACCTCTGCAAAAAGATAAGAACCTAAAAAGCTGTTAATATATCCTCAGAGTAAGGGTGAAAAAAGTAAACTCACCACACACAGAAGTGGGCAGAGAAACAGCTAACTTGAGGACTTCTGTCATACAGAATCGGTAGAATGGACTAGATCTGCACTGTCCAATATGGTGGCCACAAGCTAAATGTGCCTCTCTGGCACTTTTAGTCTAAACTGAGATCTGCTGTGGAGTGTGTAAACTGAGTCTATCTAGTCCAAACTGAGCATATCTAGTCTAAACTGAGATATGCTGCATATCTAGTCTAAACTGAGATATGCTGTGGAGTGTAAAATGCATGCTGGGTTTTGAAGGCTCAGTATGAAAAACAGAAAGTTAAATATCCTTTAAATAATTTTAGATTTTTGATATACTCAAATAATATATTTGACCCCAATAATATATTTAACCCCATTTGATATATGGGGGTTAAATAAAACATATTATTAAAATAAAAAGATTAAGTGGGAAAAGAAAGGAAGATGGCATTGGGAGGATAAAAAAAAAACCAACTCCTTTGAGAAACTGTAATCATGAACCAGATCTACTGTCTATTTAAGGCCTACATTCACCTGAGTTATGCTAAAAACCGAATCAGATATTTTAAATGGGTCCTGGCTTGTTAATGCCACCTGGCTGGTTAACTAGACTACTGGTAGAAGAAAAGGCAAATCTTTATTGAAAAACTACAATTTCAACCTAGTCCTTATAAAACTTTCCAAAGAAATCCTCAAGGAATATGAATTTACAGTCAAACAAGTAATAAGAAAATGCAAAGAAATAAGGTACCGTGAGTGAGACCCAGCTCAAACAACAGAGAGCAGAAACAGATGCTGCAAATCCTTTAGAAGTTTAAATTATTGGAAACAGAATTTAAGAAAAAAAATTCCTAGGGACTACTTAAGAAATACCTATACGATCTGAAGAATAAATTTTCTAAAAATGAAAATATAATAACTGAAACTCTAAATTCAATTGGATGGTTTAGATACAGCTGATAGATTGCCATAGAATCATAAATCATCTAGATTTTAGCCCAGAAACAAAGAGATACAAAATATGAAATTAAGGTTAAAAACCTAGGCCAGGTGCGGTGGCTCACGCCCGTAATCCTAGCACTCTGGGAGGCCGAGGCTGATGGATCGTTTGAGCTCAGGAGTTTGAGACCAGCCTGAGCAAGAGCGAGACCCTGTCTCTACTAAAAACAGAAAGAAATTAGCTGGAAAAGAATTTAGCTACCTAAAAATAAAAGAATTTAGCTACCTAAAAATAGGTAGAAAAAATTAGCCAGGCATGGTGGTGCATGCCTGTAGTCCCAGCTACTCGGGAGGCTGAAGGATTGCTTGAGCCCAGGAGTTTGAGGTTGCTGTGAGCTAGGCAGACGCCACGGCACTCCAGCCTGGGCAACAGAGTGAGACTCTGTCTCAAAAAAAAAAAAAAAAAAAAGTTACAAACCTGGCGGATGGAATGATCTAATATACACTAGGAATTTTGGAAGTAGATAAGAGAATGACAAAGAGGCAGTATTTGAACAAACAATGGCTATAATGGCTATTTTCCCCAAATTGCTAAAAGACACCAAATTTTAGATTCAGAAAGCGCAACCCAAGCAAGGTAAATTTTTAAAAAATTATACCCAGACACTTTCATAGTAAAACTGCAGAACATCAAACATAAAGAGAAAATTGAAAAGGAGCCAGGAATCATCTAGACAAGAAGGGCAAATTACTGACTTTTCAACAGCAACAACATAAGAGAGAATATATAAAAAGAACACTATTTTTTTTTTTTTTGACATAGGGTCTCACTCTGTCACCCAGGCTGGAGTACAGTGGCATATCAGAGCTCACTGTAGCCTCAAATCCTGGGCTCAAGTGATCCTCCTGCCTCAACCTCCCAAGTAGCTGGGACTACAGACAGTACCATTACTCTTGGCTAATTTTTCTTTTTTTGTAGAGACACAGTTTTGCTATGTTGCTCAGACTGGCCTCTAACTCCTGGCTTTAAGCAATCCTCCTGCTTCAAGCAATCCTCCCACCTCAGCCTCCCAAAGTGCTCACAGGCATGAGCCATCGCACCCAGCCTAAAGAGAACACTATTTTTAATGTGCTAAATAAAATCATGTTCCAAAACCAAGGGTGAAATAAAGACATGTCAGACCATTAAAAACTGAGAGTTCACTATGAACAGACCCCCTACTAAACCATATTCTGGTATTCTGGATATATTTCAGGCAGAAAGAAAATAAACGATCACAAGGAGAAAATATGATAGCAAAGACAATGATACATATATATATAGTTAAATCTAAATAAAAACTGAGTAAAAAAATAATAATCTCTAATAATAGGGCTTAAATAGAGAACTAAAGTAATGTACAACCAATTAAGTTACTGAGAGTGGTAATCATAGCTAAAATATTTAAAGCTTCTAAATATTACATCATTAAGAAGGAGGCTAAAGACATTGCTTAACTTAGTCTGTGTTAGGTATACATGTTAAAATATCTAGGATAACTTCAAAGAGAACACACACAAAGAGTTTAAGTTTCAAACTAGCAAAGGGTGAAATATGGAATGACAAAAAAGAATTTATGAAAAACAATTTCTTAGAGGAGGTTTTTCTCAAAACTCAGAGAAAACAAAATGTTCGAAGGAAAAACACAAGATGGAATTAAAGTTTTCTTCGAACCCTACATTGAGGGGAAAAGAAATCAACATTTCAATCATACTTTGAAAATACCTTTGCTATTCTAATACTTAAAGTATAAATTTTAAGATAACTTTATTAAATCACCAATAATTGTGATTAAAACTTTAATGAGAGATTATAAATAGATCAATGACTTTCTTATTACATAATGGTTGTAGAAAATATCTATTTCTCAGGTTGCTAATGGTTCTCTAATTAGTATGCTACTTATTTCCCAATATAAAACAGAAAATGCTTGCCTTTTTATCTTCAGGGTTTAATTGATTCATTAACATATTGACATTGTCAGTATTCCAAACCCAAGAATTACTTGTGAAATATTCAAGAAACACCATAGCTTTGTGAAGACGAGTTATTGTTTTCATCATCCTGTATCATAAGAAAAATTGACAGATTCATACTTTATATAGATTAGAAAAAAATCCTACTACCACCCAGGGTGCCAGTTTCTCCCAATATAGACATCAACAGTAAAATTATAATACATAATTCAATAAGTATAACACATCAGCAGGGAATAAGAATATTTCTGCATTTTGAAAGAATGTTTTATAAATCCAAAGTTAAAAAAAATTTTTTTGGAAGCAGCAGCAAATGAACTTAATACTTCCTAAACAGAGTTCCACTGATATATGGAATTAATTCTCAAAGGATATGCAATACTCTCAAAGTTATTTCTATATAAAATACTAAATAAGCAAATAAATGGATTCAATTAATATTCCCTTGCTTTTTATTCCTTAAACTACATTTTAGTTCATAGCTGCATTTACTAAGATTTCCTGTGAATTCATAACATACTGTTATAATCTCAACTCTTCAGCATCACTGAAGCAAAGTGCACACAGAAATATTCGTTTGTCATTTAATCAACTCTAATTTAAAAAACAAAAACTTAGTCTCTAAACACTGATTGAAACCACTCTTGATCATCTGAATGTGCTGTGAAATCAATGACTCATGATGAAAACTTTCCAAAACAGATACTCACATTCCCATACCCCATCAATATCCATCCTTATAGAAATAAGGGAGTGTAGTACATTTTGTTTCTTTTTAAAAGAATAAAGAGCTTAAATCTTTAAATCTGCCATTTTATATATCATGGCTTGCTGTAAGTCATTGATATCATAACACTAACCCAAGCAGTAACATCTATAAAATAATAACTACCTATGATAAGTAGGGAAAGGGAAGAAAGAACTTTTTGAAACAAAACACACACCCCAAACTCTCAACTTCTGAAAACAGAAATTTGTGAAGAAATACTTTAAAGAATTTCATTTATATTCCCACAAAAAGGATTAGCATTCTATGTAGTTTAGAAGTGCCCAAATTAGGGGCTTTAGAAATGGAGGACATGGAAGAAAATTAGGACATTAGAAATGGGGGAAAAATCAAAACCTTATTATTAGCCAACCAATTCAATGCATTTAGAAACAAACTCTGAATCCAGAATACTGGAGAAAATGAAGCAGGATAGACTATGTAAAGAAAATATATAGTTCATCCAATAAAGTAATTTCAAAATAAAACCTCCATTAAACACAAAAAGAATTATCAAGCATCAAATGCTATTTCTGGACAGGAATAGTTCATACAGATAAAAAGCACTTGGGGGGGAAAAACGTGCTGATTTTAGAAAAGAAGAGACTAGGCAATTTTTTTCCCCTAAAAAACAATTTGTAACTAAATCAATACACACCGTCACAGCCAGTATAGTATACTTGAATCTCTCTCTCTCACACACACACTTAACAAGATTTCCCAACATATTTCTTATTAAAAAGCTTTTCTTCTTAACTCCTTTTTCACTGACAATTCCCACCTGATCTTATTTTCAGATTCATTCAAATAAGAGAATTATCCTAAAATCCATCACTGGTTCAAACATTCAAAAAATAATTGGGGGGGCAATTTGAAAGGCCACATATTTGTACGAAATTTATAGGATATTTAAAAAGAAACAAAAGTACTGGATTGAATACTATGCAGGAATTAAAAGAAACACAAAACTTTGCACCATTACTCCTTGGTTAAACATGCCATAGAGCAGATGCTTGTGCCTACATTGCCATGCATGTTCTGAGTATTTTATTTATTGTTTATTATGGCAACCTTCAAAATAGTTTTTCACTCACAACAGTCTTTTAGAGTAGGACAAGATCTTTCTTTTTTTTTTCCTTTTTGAGACAGAGTCTCACTCTGTTGCCCGGGCTAGAGTGCCGTGGCGTCAGCCTAGCTCACAGCAACCTCAGACTCCTGGGCTCAAGCGATCCTCCTGCCTCAGTCTCCTGAGTAGCTGCGACTACAAGCATGTGCCACCATGCCCAGCTAATTTTTTCTATATATATTTTTAATTGGCCAATTAATTTCTTTCTATTTTTAGGTAGAGACGGTGTCTCGCTCTTGCTCAGGCTGGTCTCGAACTCCTGAGCTCAAACGATCCACCCGCCTCGGCCTCCCAGAGTGCTAGGATTACAGGCGTGAGCCACTATGCCTGGCCTAGGGCAAGATCTTAATGATGATCTAGTCCAGGGTTTCTCAACCTTGGCACTACAGATATTTTGGGTCAGGTAATTCTTTGTTGTAGACGGCTGTCTTGGGCACTGTAAGGTGTTCGACAGCATGCTTGGTCTCTACCCACCAGATTCTAGTAGCACCTCCCCACCCAGTTGTGGTAACTAAAAATACCTCCAAACATTGTCAAATGCCTCCAGTTGAGAATCACACAGATGAAAAATATCAGGTTCAGAGAAGGTAAGTTAGAGAGAATTAAGCTAAATAACCAAAACACAAGACCATGAAGACATTTTTTAGATGTTTTTAACAGGGATAAAATGTCTACTGTATTTTAAGAGCTACAGTGAATAATTTATACTGCTTCTGCATGCAATAACATCATGCATCCCAGTGACTATTAATCAAGAATCCACATGATGTATATCTATCTGTGTTGTACTTTTTATAATTATGTCAAGATACACAGCAAGTCAGATTTTTATCTAGCTGACACTCAGAATAATGTAAATAAGTAAAATGAACACCACAAATGACATTACTGACATCGCTTTAATGTAGAATTAGGCATTATATTGAGGCCAATATAAAGTGTAAAGCCCAGAACCTTGCTCAGTAAATACTGGAACAAATTAAATAATATAAATTTTAAGACTGTATATAACATTTATAAAACTGCCTAAATAAAAAACCTTTATGTCCCTTGTTACTTTTAGACTATAAGCTCCCAGATGTCAAGGATTAGCCCTGCTTTGATATTTAGAAAGCCTTACACAGGGCAACCGCAGGTAATATGCCCTATTTGAAATGGGGAAGATTTTAATTTCCACAGGTGCCTATGATATTATCTCCCATCCTACATACTCACCTATAATGTTACCCTATCTTCCCATCGATAGGTGAAGGTGACTTATAGCCAACAGAATAGGGTGAAAGTGACACGGTGTGACTTCCGAGGCTAGGTCAGAAAAGGTGACAGACGTTTCTGCCTTGCCCCTGTGCTACTCACACTTGCAGCCTCAGTCACCTTGTTCGCTGTTCTGACGCTGCCAGGCTGCCAGGAAACTCAAACTAGTCCACGTACAGAGACCACATGGAGAGACTCTGAGACTATGTGAACAGAGAAAGATGCCCGGCCACCTCTGCTGCTCTGTCCCCTTCCTCCCCTTGACACTCCCCTCCACAGGGTACCTGTTTCAGTCCCTGTCTGACTGCAGCTACTTGAAAGACCCTGAGCCAGAACCATCCAGCCAACCCTTTTGAGAATTTCTAACCCACAAAAATAGTGACACACAAATAAAATGATTGTTGTTTGAAGACACTAAATTTGAGGTGATTTGTTATGAAGCACAGATAACAGTAACAGATCTTAATAGTGGGAGTGAGGAGCTACTGTAATAAAAACGTAAAACACGTGGCGTTGGCTTTAGGATCAGGTAGTAGACAAAAATCTGTAAGGCCCTTGAGACCATCATTAGTGAAACCTGAAAGGACCAGGAAAATAATGTGAGTGAAAGCCTTAAAAGGGCTTTGAGGAAGCTGTTGGTGAGGGCTTGAAGGAAGGAAAATATTTTTGCAAGTGACACGGAAGCCAGAAAGTATACCTAATAAACTCAATGATCTAGCCAAGACTTCCTGAAAGAGGACAAAGATGATCTTATGAAATGAACTATTTGAGTGGCATTTGGAGGAAATGTAAAATGACAGCCAGGAATTCCTTAAGAAATGGTTTCTGAGCATAGATCAGATCCAGGTGGGGATGTTGTTAAGACCTTAGAAAGACCTAAAGCAGTGACTCATAGAATCTTTCAGACAAAAGGCTCTCTCTCTACAGATCTTAATGACATGTGTCACAGAAACTCTTGTTTAAAAGGCAGGATCTAAGAATCTAAGGATCTAAGAGGCAAGGATCTAAGACCTAAGGGTGTTGTCCCATAGAAACTTCGTAGGGGACTCAAGATAGAGAAAGGCCTGATTCAAAGATATGCATGCATATAGCTTTGGTCTAATGGAGTAGATTCTTTTAAAACAGATATACTAGAAACAATTTCTAAAGCAATTGTGTCAGTTTACATGTAAAGGGACAAAGAGAACACAAAATAAAGAGACGCTTCTATATCAAGGGTCAGCAAACCAGGGCCTACACACCAAATCCAGCCGGCCACCTGTTTCTGTAAACAAAATTTCACTGGAACATAATCATGCTCATTCATTTCCATATTATCTATGTCTGCTTTCATTCTTTAACAGCAGAGTTGAGTAGTTGCATGAGAAACTATATGGCCTGCAAAGCCTAAAATGTTTACCATATGATCCTAATTTATAAGAAAAGTTTGCCAATCCCTGCCCTGGGCTCCTAACCTTTTATGGGTAGGAAATAGGATAAGAAGGCTACACAGCTGCACATATAGGACATTTTTTATGGAAAAAGCAGGATGACTCAGAGGGCAGAGCCAAGAGCCTCAGGGAACTTCTAGAGAGTAAGACTGAGCCCTAATCAAGAAATCATCAACGCATACCCGACTGGAATTCAGAACCAGGTTGGACTAGTGTTTGCTATACGCCTCCCATTTTCTCTCTTTTTGAACAAGATTGTCTGAAGCCATTATCCTATGCTTGTCTCACCATCATATGATGGGAGTATGGGCAGCCAGTTATTTGTTACTTTAGTTCACAGGTTTCCAGATCAGTATTTGAGGAACTATACTTGAAGAGCTATGCCTGCAAAACCATTCCGAAAGAGCCTCATCTGCAACAGGACCAGATTTACGTGACAAAACCCTGACTTCGAACTGATGCCACAGGGATCTTGGAGGAAAGAAGCAACTGTTATTTTTCATGTAGGAGGAATATAAATTGTTTTGGGCAGAAGGTTAACTATAAGAGATTGCACTTTTCAAAAATGGCTGCAATAATACCTTTCATCTCACTTGTTCATTTATAATATGATATTGACCATTCTCTAAATCCCCTTTCCTTAAATCTAGGAGGATCTGTGACTCACTTGTGACTAGAAGAATGAGGCAAAAGTGATGCTGCATGACTTTCATAGATAGGTGAAAAAAAGGCAATGTAGCTTCCACCTTACTTGGTGATATACTTTTCCCTTGAAGCCTTCAACTGCCATGTACTAAGCCTAATTCCTCTAAGACTACCAGTAGTCCTAGCAAAGAACCTATATGGAGAGATCTTGACATGATATGAAGATACAGTGATACCTGGCCCCTTGCCGCAAAAGGGGCCCCCTGCCTGACCTGTCTCAGTCCACTGCCCCCTGCCTGACCTGTCTCTTTCTGCTCCATTTGACCACAATCACATGAAAAACCCCAAGCCAAAACCTCCTAGCTGACTCCTTCCCAAATTCCTGATCCAGAGAGAAATAATAAATTGAAATAAGTAACAAAATGACTGTTGCTGTTTTAAGCCACTAAGTTTGAGATGATTTGTTCTGCAACATCTACTCTGAACCATTTAGCAAACTTTGGCTATTTAATTGCTTTTTTTTAAAGTTTACTAAGCCCCCTTTCTCTGTATAAGGCATTGTGATATATTTAATCTGTTTTCCTTTTTTGACCCAGTTTTGACTTTTCTAAATTGTGACAAATAGTGCATTCTGCAGATCATTCTTGAAAAACCTGAAAATATTTCTTCTCCTGTTCTAGAGTTGTTCAGTTCAACACCTCTCACATATTTCAGTCAATTAACATATAGGGTTAGGAATATCATGGACAAGTGAATCCACAGAAAATCCCTACAAGTAACTCAGATCCTGATACACTGTAGCTGGCAGATACCTCACTTTTATTTTGTGAGCAGTTGATGGAAGTTTTGGAATCAGCATCTTCTTTATACATTAATACTCAAATCCTGAACTCTCCAAAGACTTCACTGTAATGTCAATGTAGTTAAAAAAATAAATAAATATTTGTATAGTACATTTCACTGTAACTGTGTGGTAAAGATAGAAGAACTTTAAGTTTTGGGGGTTTCAATGAAAAAAAAGAAAAGAGGAAAGGCTATGACAACTATAAGAAAATAGAAAGTTTTCCATTCATTATTAATTTTTCTTAACTATGCCATTCCCAACTTGGAAAATTAGTCAAAAACCATATTAACCATATTATAAGCTGAATGGGCAGCTGAGATATTTCAAGTAATTTTCTAGAAGCATCCTATATTTTTCATATAAAACTGCACTATCCATTGAAAGTAAAATATTTTACTCTTAATCCCCTGTAAAAACTCATCCCTAGGTTTTTAAGAAGAGGAGAAGGGCTCAATTTCAGCTTATAATAACAATGACAACCTTGATGTAGGACATTTCCTATATCATGGGATTTTGGAGGATCAATGACCCAATAAGATGAGATCCACAATTAGTCTCCCCAAATAGCTCCAATTTCTAAGAAATGCCCTGGCATCCTGATTGTGATTGTGACTAATTAGGTTAGTAATTCTAAAGGTAAAGCTCATGCTAGAGACTTTTTTTCTCTCCAGCAAGCTTCCACCACCTTACCAATACATAGTGTATTTACTGCTATTCTTCTTACCACGGTTTCTGACCTGTCAACCTGAGTGCAAGATCGAGCAATAATGCAGGTACTGTATGTCTGACACCCTTCCAATAATGAAGCAATAGGTTGTTGGAATAAAACTTAATATTGGGGCGCCTGAATACTTGGTTTAAAGGATTCATCTTGAAGGAATGAGTTAGATAATATCCTGTAGGAAAAATAAGCGTCAAAGCATTTTGAATATTATTTGTTATTCAGAAAATACCTAAAGTTAGACCTAGAATTCAATACATGACAGTAACTTATCATCCAAACGTCAGAACAAATTAGAATGACTTACAACACTACCTTTGCTTTTCTGACAAACTCTTAAATTCAAGTCTTCTCATTCACAAAAGGCGATTAAGCCTTATCATAAGCATAAACAAATACACAGTTAATACGCATTTTAGTGTAAGCATGGGTTGTTTAACAGTCAGAGGAACAGATAAGACAGAGCTAGTCACCATTACCTTGGGCTTCTTCCAGTCATCCTGAGGTAGATATCATACAGGAATGCTGGGGCCTTATGGCTTACAGCAATCCAGTAATGATATAAAAGGTGATTGGAGGTTAGATTTACATTGGGCCGTCTGAAGGCCTGTTCGAGAGGATTCCTCTTGAAAGTGGAAATTACATGGTATTCTGAGGAAGAAAAGTTGTGTAACAGCTTTGATAATAACCATGTAATGAAGTTTTGAAAAAAAAATCATGTTTTTACAAAGCAAAATATTTCACCAAAGATGTCAGAGTTCGTTCATTTAAAAAACAAACTTTTCTAATCTCTACAGTAGCTAAGAGAATATGGGTATTAGACTGCTGAACTTAAGTGATTTTAAAACTGCCAGTATTTACGAATTTTAATTAGATGAATTTTTGCTAAAATTCACTCTTGAAATCCTTTTAATGTTTTACCTATGTCAGTTTACAATGTCACTTTCTATATTTCACCTCTCACGATAGCTTCTTTCTTTCTGTTCCTCTTTCCAGATTCTTATTACTGTACTTATTTAAAAAAGAAAAGGAAAATCATCATCCTTTGCTTAAGCTGCTCAAAATAACACACATCAACAAGCTTAAAAAAACCCGAAATTAACTTCTGCTGTAATTTCTTTTGGTTATGCAATGTCAACACAATCAAATCTAATATCATCTCTGTTAATACTTTAATGGAAAATATTGAGATATTCACTAAAAATAATGCCCAACCTGATTTTTCAATAAAGTTTACAACATAATACAAAGATTATAAAAAAGGTAACTCATTTAAAGTGTTTAAATATCCTTTAAAAATATTACTTAAAATAATTATCATAAAATTAAAATCACCCTAGATTTTATTTTTTTCTTATATGTTCTAATGGTCAATCTTCAAATCAATATAAAAATGCCATAGAAAAATCCTAGGACAAATGTCATAAAAAATATATTTTAAAATCAAAATTGTTTTGTGAGGGTAACAAAAATTATTCAATTAGAGGTAAAATAAGATCTATCACTAAATCAATACCATAAATATATTTTACTTTAAATTTGAAATCATCAACAATTTAAAAATGATTCAATTTCAACAGGTTTTAAATTTTACTATTCCTATTTTAGAACTAAGAACATATACACACTACCTGCTGTAAGTGTGTGAATTTAAATAGATTTATAAAGGTTAACAGAAAATATTCTGGCAAACTGTATTCTATTTCCTAACTCCTTCATTTCTTACTCTGGGGACCACACAACATACCAACTCTTGTAGCCAGAAATGATATTGCCTATGGACAGGCATCGGAGCTGAGGTGTTCCTCAGGGAGGAAAAAAGCACTATTCCTATGCTGCTGCAGATGGCAGCAGAAACAGTGCAAGGGTCAGAGGATAGGGTGAGTGGGAATATACAGCAGGATATTTTTAAGTTTGTGAAACATCACTGAGGACCACAAGGCAGTATTGGTAGATATTACTTCTAAGATGCCAATTAAAATAAGAACAAATTGGTAACTCATTGGCCTTAATGTCTCATGTGTATTCTAACATTACAACTTCAGTGAACTTAAGATTTATTCTAACATTCAAAAACACAGGTAAAATCGTACCAACTTCACCCCAGTGGAAAGGATTAGTGCTGCCTGTTGTGCAATTATACACCATGATGTTTCTTGGTCTGTAAAGACAAAGATGAAAAGAATGAAACATAAAAAGAGAACAAACTTAACTAATCTAAATCTTATATAATATTCAAGTAGGAAGACATGAGGATGATGGGTACAGTTCCTATACTGATTATTTCTTTAAAATTATCCTTAAAGGATTACTTTTTATATTAATGACTATTTACAACTACCCTTTCTCCCTCCTTTACCAAAAAAAATTATTTATAAAAAAATACAGATTTTTTCTTTTTACATTTTTCTTCCTCATGTTAGCTGGAGTGTCTTATTTTTAAACGTGAGTAAACTAACAATCTCAGCTCTTCCTGTCTCCTCGTTTTCAGAGGGTCTAGTTGAAAAAAATTAAAGACTAAGCTCCCTTTTACCAGAAACAACATATTCAGATAATTATATCCCTCCTTTTTTAGGATGTAAAATACTGACTTCAAAAATAAGGGTAGTTTATTAATTAGAAAAAAAGTTACTGGGAAGCTTCAAGTTTAGGTGTTAGCTATAAATGCTACTATCACCGTTTAAAATAAGGATGCTTGTGGGTTGATTAAAGCTTCTCTAGTGTGCCACGTTTAATATATGTAAACCATGCTCTGAATTTCAGCTCTTTATATATGCCAGGTTTATACCAAGTTTTACTTTGAATAAAAATCATCCTTGGGAAGGGCTTTTTAAAAATTTTTTTCATTTTTAATTCCTACTGAATTTGTCTATCCTGTAGGTAGTACATGAGAATTAACATTAATTCTTCCTTACTACTGATGGGACTGTTTGCTACTGCCTATGACATAACAACTCATGCTGTTGGCAGGGATATTGCCTATGTATTGGTATAGCAACATCAGGACTGAGGGAGTAAGTAACATTAGTCAGTAGCTCTATTTTCCCTTCTCAGTTACCATATATTTAACAAGCGACACTGTCACCTCATATACCTATTAACTCCGGAATACCAGGCTGCCGCAAGACTCGTGTTGACAACTACATCTACAGGAACAAGATCTGCAAGGGCATTGTTGGAGGCACGCATTGTTCGAAGAATTCCTTTCCCTGCCTTTGTTGAAATTAAAAACAAGACCTTAAGATATATAAGCCATAGTGTATATTTATTTATATATAAAGATATACAGAAAACAGAAAAATGTATAGATTAAATAAATCAAAAGGTTTACTTACCGCAATAAAGAGACCACTTGGTCCATTAAAGTTATCAATCCATCCCTAATACAAAACATTAAAAAGGGGGAGAAGCTTAGAAATATTATGAAACTAGATTTGAAATCTACAACCTCAAATATATACTTGGTAGCTTTCTCCTAAAAGCTAAAAAATAGACTAGATTCAGGCCAGAATATTTCTACCAGTACCAAATAGATTCCTCTGGGATCACAAATGATTGAACAAAAACATTTTCAAGGGGTTACCTACTCTTCCATTAATTATCTGCAAAGACAGTATTATAAAAAGGAATTTATACTGGCAGATATTTTTGTTAAATTAAGCCCATGTTTGATTTTATGCTATTTACCAATGCAGCACTCATGATTGGGAAAAACGGTAAATCCTCTTCAAAATTACTGAATAGAGGAAAATAGAATAATTGTCAAAGCAACAAAAAAGGTGCTATCATTTACTAGGTTTTTCCTAAATCATTTTACCCATTGGTTTATATTTCTGCTTTTTCTCATTCCACGGATTCATAAATGCCATAAAACCCTGTTTGTTTGCTTTTTCTTTTTTTTAACAGCAAGTTATTGCAGAAACCTCTTATACCTTTCTTAGCTTTGTGATATACGCAGTGAGGGGTCTACCTCTTCAAAGGCCCACTTCTGTTTGGTACTAAAAAGCACATAAAATCATGGTCTCCTTTGACTCAAGACAATGCCACAGCTTTTAATTTTCAATTAGAATTTCTAAAATGCTAACCTGCATTTCTAGACACCCAGCATCACACTAGAAATAAAAGTACCAATAAAACGATTTCTTCCGATGAACGGAGAACAGCTATGCCATGGTTAAGCCATGTTCAGCAAATAATACCTGCTATTAAATAACTGCTAACTCTTTTTATACAGTTATGATTTAAGATTATAAATTTCAATTATTTATAAAGATTTCTAGTAACTTACTGGAAAAGGTTCCTTCCAACTGGCACCAACAATTGATGGCCTTACAATCGCCACATTTAGCTTTGCTCCTTCTTGTTGTACGACGTATTCTGCCAATGCTTTCGTGTATATGTATGTATTAGGTCTGTCTCCTATCAATTTTGGCGTGATATCATTTACTAAGCCATCATCCATCCACCTGGTAAACAGAAAAATTGCATATAAAAATATTTCCAGAGTTTTAATGTAAAATGAAAACTACTTAACTTTGCATATTCAAATATATCTATTGCTCTAACTCAAATGACTTGACAGTTTTTACTAAAAAACGTAAGTTAGTCTTGCTTTCATTAAACATCAACTATGGGCCACAATCCCTTATCTGCAATTTCTATATCCAAACAGGTCTGAAAACCAAGAGTTCTGTCATAAATCATATGGCACATAGCAAAACCCAATTTGAAGTGATTTATGGTCTTTTTTTAAATACCACTGAAGTTTACATACTCAAATACTTCATATGAGTTTGTTCAGAGATGCTTACCCCACATCAAGTTGAAGTTTCTTCATACTGCACAGTACATAAATTACTTTTCCTTTCTAAAGTCCAAATAAATTTTAAAACATATCTGGCCCCAAAAGTTTCAGATTAGAAACTGTAGATCTATATATAACCACCTTACATGTTATATACATTTGCAATTAATATAAAAGGTCTAATAATCTAAATATTTAAGGTGAAACACTGCAAACTGTATGCTCTCACTAATGAGATTAACAAATACTAGGATAAATAATAAAAATAAATTGAGCCATGTTATAAAAATTCAATTAGCAACCTACTATAAAATCACAAAATTCTTCCAAAACTCTGTCTCTCTGAAGAAATGGTCTACTCTAATCATCTGTAAAAGCAGGATCACATACTAGGTGACGTCTATGGTCTTTCCTCATCTAAATTTCAGATTCCGATGTTACATACTTGTTTTCAGATACTTTTTCCTTCTCGTCTATAATGCTAGGCATACAAGAAAACTCAGTATATTGTCACACTCTAACGATACCCATACTAACTGATACAGAAGCATAAAATGGAGAGTATCAAGATAAATTTCCTTCTGTATATAAGAAAGTACTTTCTGTACATGGAAGGAAAAGAACATTAATTGAAGGGAGACTGCTACCAAACTTAGGAAAAATTCCACAGAGCAGATGAGTTTTGAAAAATGAAAGGAAAAGTTGATATATGAGGGGGAAAAAAACCTGCCTAAACTGAACAGAGACTTTAGCCAATAAGCCTTATCAGTAGAGTGAGTTTACAGAGCAAATCCATGAGTTACCCTAAAATTATCTACTTGCTAGATTACTCTGTAAGCAAGAAAAGGAGATATAGCATTAGGTTACAAGCTTTCTCAGTTCCTTAGATGTTTGCATATACCAATGTTAATGAGAAAAAAAGTACATTACTTCATTAACTTCCACACTCAACTTTTCCCAGAAATATTAAACACTTCTATGGACCTGCAAGAAAATGAAGTAGATTTGGGGATCATATAAGAAACTGAGTCAGAACATTGAAATCAGAGAATTACCATCAGGGAATTTCCTGATTAGCAGGAAAGCCTTAAAGAGAGAACTGCATGCTTATTTTAGGAGAAACTAACAGATGATAACTTAGGTGTCAAAAGTGGACAGAATCTCTAGGAAGAAAGGAGACTTAAAGGAGACAGAGAAGAATAAAGGATAAAGGAGGAAATGACCCAAAGATACTAAATGAGTATTAACAAATACGTGAAGATACAGTATATACTGGAATGTTTCTATAATTGTAGTCTATGAAAGAAAAAAGATCCCTCTTTGTCTTTTCTTTTTGCTGATTCTTACTTCTTGGATGAGAAAGCACAGGCTAAAGCAAACGCGAACTGGCCCATGGTATATGTATACTTCACTCAATCCCCATCCAATAATACCCATAAATATTTTTCATGTAATAATTGCTGACAGGATCCCAGGCCTCAGAAAGATTACAAATAATAACAATAAGAGTATGAATAATACTCTAATGACTATTCTGATTCCCTAATAAGTAAAGGCCCCTCTATAGATATACTCCATTGGGCAAGAGGATAGAGTAATTCTGTAATAAATTAGAACCTTGCTGTTAAACAGGCAGTCATTGTCTCCACAGGTACTGGCTGTTAGCATCGATTCCCTGAAAAGCAGAGCTCTTAATATAATGGGTAACTTGTTCTGAGGCCTTCCTCCAACCATCACCATTACACTTGGTCAAAAGTGAAAACCTCCCACGGACTTCACTAATTAGGTAAAAATCAATACAATATAAAAAGAATATAGCAGATACGCAATAATTTGTTGAAGAAAGGAAGAGATAAGGGTATGCATTTGTGGGTATATGTGGAGAGAAGAAGAAAGGATAGGACTGAAGTGAGGAGAAGGAAGGGGAGAGAGGAAGAAGGGAGAAAGGGAGGGAGAGAAAGATAAATAGTAAAACTTGGATCCAAAATTTGGGGAATCAAAGCAAATATACATAAATTTCAAACAAACATACTCTAAAGAATCAATCAGCTTCTTAGGATCCACAGGGGGTGGATAGACTACTTCATCAATATGCTTTCGATTGCAGTAGGCATATGCTGTTGATACATGCATGAACACCTCCAGATTCTTCATTTGCTGTGCAAGGAGAATAAGCTGTCGTGTAGCAATCACATTTAACTGAACAGCATCTCTATTAAAAAAGAAAAATGACAATAAAAAATTTAGAAGCTATTATTTATTTGACCTGTTTTTAAAGAAAAATCTTATTTTCACTGGAGAAGTATAGAGAGACAGAGACAGAAATTTTTGTTTCTTTACAATTCATCCTTTAGCTCTAATTTTGTGTATTTTATTTCAGCATGGAGTATCTCTATCAGCTATGTTTAAAAAGAAATTTTCTGGCTGGGCGCGGTGGCTCACGCCTGTAATCCTAGCACTCTGGGAGGCTGAGGCGGGCGGACCGCTCAAGGTCAGGAGTTCGAAACCAGCCTGAGCAAGAGCAAGACCCCGTCTCTACTAAAAATAGAAAGAAATTAATTGCCCAACTAAAAAAAAAATATATATATATATACAAAAAATTAGCCGGGCATGGTGGCACATGCCTGTAGTCCCAACTACTTGGGAGGCTGAGGCAGAAGGATCATTTGAGCCCAGGAGTTTGAGGTTGCTGTGAGCTAGGCTGATGCCATGGCACTCACTCTAGCCGGGGCAACAGAGTGAGACTCTGCCTCAAAAAAAAAAGAAAAGAAATTTTCTTTATAAAATATACTTCATTGCAGCATTTAAAAAATGAAAGTACAAATTAAAAAATTATAATTACCCAGAAATAAACACAGATAATTTCAGTCTTTAGCTTTTATGCATACATTGTGAAGTCATGCTAGATTGCTTTTGCATCTTGGTTTTTCTTTCTTTCTTTCTTCTTATTTTTTTAGAGACACAGTCTCACTCTATTGCCTAGGCTGGAGTGCATTAGTGTGATCATAGCCCACTATACCCTCAAACTCCTGGACTCAACAGATCCTCCCACCTCAGCCTCCCTAGTGCATGGAACTATAGGCATACGCCACCATACCCTGCTTGCATCTTGATTTTTATAAATATAATCTTTCATGATATACAGATGCCACAAGAATAAAAAAATAGAATGGTTAAGTAATTTTAAAATGCTATGACAGGCCAGCACGGTGGCTCACGCCTGTAATCCTAGCACTCCGGGAGGCTGAAGCAGGAGGATCGCTTAAGGTCAGGAGTTTGAAACCAGCCTGAGCGAGAGTGAGACCCCCGTCTCTACTAAAAATAGAAAGAAATTAATTGACCAACTAAAAATATATAGAAAAAATTAGCCGGGCATGGTGGCGCATGCCTGTAGTCCCAGCTACTTTGGAGGCTGAGGCAGGAGGATCGCTTGAGCCCAGGAGTTTGAGGTTGCTGTGAGCTAGGCTGATGCCACAGCACCCTAGCCTGGGCTACAAAGTGAGACTCTGACTAAAAAAAAAAAAAAAAAAAAAATGCTATGGGAGAGTCACCAATAAGGGTGATACAGCCAAAGAAACCTCATCAACATTAAACTATATTAACATATAATCAAGTAAGAATATGTTTCCTTCTTTGTAGCAAATAATCCAAACATCTTTTTAAGATTTATAAAATTCAAAGGGATATTATAATAAAATTTGTACATTTTGTTATAAGGGGCATAGGCAAGACCCCAAAATGATCTATATACTCCCTTCTAGGAATTTATTTGAAGAAATTCTACAAAAACAAAAGTACATATGCAGAAAAGTAACCAATGAAGCATCATCTAATAATATTAATAACAAAGGCCAAGAGAGCTCAAATATTCACTATGAATGGAATGGTTTAATGAAGTAGGTATTTTATCACAATGAAAGAATATGGCCAATAAAATAATCATATGAAGACTATAAAAACATGAAAAAATCTGTATGAATACCAAAAAAATGCATACATTATATGATGTGAAGCAAGATTAAAAACAAGGCCCTAGAATCAGACCTAATTCTGGTTTGGCCTGCCTATCAGCTAGAACGTAAAGTTACTGAAGCACTCAGGCCTCAGTTTCCTTACCTGTAAATGAGAGCAATAAAGTTATCTACTTACTAAAACTTGCATAAAATTAAATGAAATAAATAGCTTGCAAGTATTTAGCACAATTTCTAACACAGTCCCAAAACAGGCAGTCAATAAATACTACTTTTTTTTTTTTTTTTTTTTTTGAGGCAGAGTCTCACTCTGTTGCCTGGGCTAGAGTGCCGTGGCGTCAGCCTGGCTCACAGCAACCTCAAACTCCCGGGCTCAAGCGATCCTCCTGCCTCAGCCTCCCGAGTAGCTGGGACTACAGGCATATGCCACCATGCCTGATTAATTTTTTCTATATATTTTTAGTTGGCCAATTAATTTCTTTCTATTTTTAGTAGAGACGGGGTCTCGCTCTTGCTCAGGCTGGTTTCGAACTCCTGAC